>LPNX010156531.1:0-30685 GCA_001517045.1 Pseudotsuga menziesii
CATGGCCTTTTCATTGGCTGCCGGGTCGTCTTTGATAGGGATTTGCGCAGCCATACCACCCATGGCATGAACACCCCTCCGATGACAGGTATTGATTAATCTTTTCACGTATGCATCCATGAATGGGGAAGTCATAGTCACTTGATCTCTATTGGGCAAAATGTGATTAGGATCATTTCTTAATCTCTTGATTGTAGAGAAAATATAGTCCCAACGTCCGCAATTCAACCCACTAGAATGTTGTCTTAATTGATAGATGATCTCTTCCATTTGGAAAGCAGCAGGCAAAGTTTCAATCAACACAGTAGCTCTGATTGTACCCCTTGGGATCCCAATGTAATCTTGAGCTACACAGAAGACGTCGTTCCATAGTTTAGCTTCCAAGTGGTGCTCCATCTTTGGCAAATAGAAGTAAGGACCTTTGCCCAATTTGATTAATTCTTTGGCATTATGGTAGAAATATAAACCAAAATCAAAGATGGAAGCGCTGATTGGTTCATCATCTACATAAAGGTGCTTTTCCACCATGTGCCAACCACGGGGTCTCACGATAATAGTGGGCAAGTTGGCCACATTTCCATTCAATTTGTACGATTTTCTTGGTGTGTCAAAATCGATTTGATTTCTGATCGCGTCGTAGAGATTAACTTGACCGTAAACCATGTTGTTCCAAGTAGGTGAAGCTGAATCTTCAAAATCAGTCATATAGGTGTTCACAGGAGCATTCAAAGCGTTGATCAGCATATTTCTCAATGGAGGCCCTGTGATTTCCGTTGACCTATTAATTAACCCCGGTGCCAAAATTGGACCTTGCCAAGTGGGATCATTTCTAATATTTGCAGTTTCAGGCAGGAAATCCAGATGATAGGAGCCCGAGTCTAATTTCTTCTGAACAACTTGTCTGTTTTCCAATAATTGTTTTCTCTTGTTGTTGAAAGTTCTGTGTAAAAGAACAATGAACTCTAGAGCATCCTTGGTAAGAATATCTCCCACTGTAGTACTAGATGGTTTAAAGAAAGGCTCCTTATCAACATCCACCAGTAATTTGACGTTATCCAAACTGACCTTAACCATTTTCTTAATTCTTTTATGTGCTTTTACTACTTTGTTTAGTTCAAAACAATAGTCGTTATTCTTAGGTACTATAGCATAAGACAAGAAAAGAAAAATAAGGGACAAATAACATTAGCAGAAGTACGGTATATTTTACTGTTACTTATATACTTTCAAGAAGATGAGTTAAATCGGTAGCCAGTGTAGAAAAATAATAATAAGGGTCATCGATCCTTCGCATTTTATTATCCAATTAAAGATACGAATCACGGCAAACTATATTCAAAGCTCATAGATAATCGTCGTAAGGCTGACACTGCAGAAGAAAAGTCATAATTTGAATACTAGCCGGTATGAAACTGTGATTGATTAACCTGGGGTTACCTAAAGAGAACATAAGTAATACTCATGACAGAATCAAAACACAATACAAAATTTATCCGAACCTCGGCCCGACTGCCGGCTCGCCGGGAAAGGGGACAACCGCTTCTATCCGTCGACTAACTTCATCGGCCCAATGGAAGCTATGGTGTGGGGTTTTCCATTGAGCCGATAGCAATGTAGGGTAATACTGTTACGTATAGAGTGATAATTATTGAATTTTATTACCCTGCGGGAATATAGAGACATCACTAAGCACGAATTTTACGTCTGAGGAAAGTTGAATGATGGCAAAATAACCAGGAAAAACAAATATTGAATCCTTGTGAAGGATTCCACAGTTGTTTAATCCTCCTTAAGCTCACTTAGTATCAATTGTCTAAATAATATTGCTTTGAATCTGAAAAAAATAAAAGTACCTTCGCATTAGACAATGTCACTGCCGCTACGACACGCATTGGAGAACGTTACTTCTGTTGATAGAATTTTAGAGGATTTATTAGTACGTTTTATTATAAATTGTCCGAATGAAGATTTATCGAGTGTCGAGAGAGAGTTATTTCATTTTGAAGAAGCCTCATGGTTTTACACGGATTTCATCAAATTGATGAATCCAACTTTACCCTCCCTAAAGATTAAATCATTTGCTCAATTGATCATAAAACTATGTCCTCTGGTTTGGAAATGGGACATAAGAGTGGATGAGGCACTCCAGCAATTCTCCAAGTATAAGAAAAGTATACCGGTGAGGGGCGCTGCCATATTTAACGAGAACCTGAGTAAAATTTTATTGGTACAGGGTACTGAATCGGATTCTTGGTCATTCCCAAGGGGGAAGATATCTAAAGATGAAAATGACATAGATTGTTGCATTAGAGAAGTGAAAGAAGAAATTGGTTTCGATTTGACGGACTATATTGACGACAACCAATTCATTGAAAGAAATATTCAAGGGAAAAATTACAAAATTTTTTTGATATCTGGTGTTTCAGAAGTCTTCAACTTTAAACCTCAAGTTAGAAATGAAATTGATAAGATAGAATGGTTCGATTTTAAAAAAATTTCTAAAACAATGTACAAATCAAATATCAAGTATTACCTGATTAATTCCATGATGAGACCCTTATCAATGTGGTTAAGGCATCAGAGGCAAATAAAAAATGAAGATCAATTGAAATCCTATGCGGAAGAACAATTGAAATTGTTGTTGGGTATCACTAAGGAGGAACAGATTGATCCCGGTAGAGAGTTGCTGAATATGTTACATACTGCAGTGCAAGCTAACAGTAATAATGCGGTCTCCAACGGACAGGTACCCTCGAGCCAAGAGCTTCAGCATTTGAAAGAGCAATCAGGAGAACACAACCAACAGAAGGATCAGCAGTCATCGTTTTCTTCTCAACAACAACCTTCAATATTTCCATCTCTTTCTGAACCGTTTGCTAACAATAAGAATGTTATACCACCTACTATGCCAATGGCTAACGTATTCATGTCAAATCCTCAATTGTTTGCGACAATGAATGGCCAGCCTTTTGCACCTTTCCCATTTATGTTACCATTAACTAACAATAGTAATAGCGCTAACCCTATTCCAACTCCGGTCCCCCCTAATTTTAATGCTCCTCCGAATCCGATGGCTTTTGGTGTTCCAAACATGCATAACCTTTCTGGACCAGCAGTATCTCAACCGTTTTCCTTGCCTCCTGCTCCTTTACCGAGGGACTCTGGTTACAGCAGCTCCTCCCCTGGGCAGTTGTTAGATATACTAAATTCGAAAAAGCCTGACAGCAACGTGCAATCAAGCAAAAAGCCAAAGCTTAAAATCTTACAGAGAGGAACGGACTTGAATTCAATCAAGCAAAACAATAATGATGAAACTGCTCATTCAAACTCTCAAGCTTTGCTAGATTTGTTGAAAAAACCAACATCATCGCAGAAGACACACGCTTCCAAACCAGATACTTCCTTTTTACCAAATGACTCCGTATCTGGTATACAAGATGCAGAATATGAAGATTTCGAGAGTAGTTCAGATGAAGAGGTGGAGACAGCTAGAGATGAAAGAAATTCATTGAATGTAGATATTGGGGTGAACGTTATGCCAAGCGAAAAAGACAGCCGAAGAAGACAAAAGGAAAAACCAAGGAGCGACGCAAACAAAACAAACTTGAACGCTTCTGCAGAATCTAATAGTGTAGAATGGGGGCCTGGTAAATCTTCACCCTCGACTCAGAGTAAACAGAATTCATCAGTAGGAATGCAGAATAAATATCGTCAAGAAATTCACATTGGTGATAGTGATGCATATGAAGTCTTCGAAAGCAGTTCTGACGAAGAAGATGGAAAAAAATTGGAAGAACTGGAACAAACTCAAGACAACTCCAAATTAATTAGCCAAGATATTTTAAAAGAGAACAATTTCCAAGACGGTGAAGTGCCTCATAGAGATATGCCCACTGAAAGTAATAAATCTATAAACGAAACTGTCGGGTTATCATCAACAACAAATACTGTAAAAAAGGTACCCAAAGTTAAAATACTAAAACGAGGTGAAACCTTTGCCAGTCTGGCGAATGATAAAAAAGCTTTTGATTCAAGCTCCAATGTGTCTTCATCAAAAGATTTATTACAGATGCTAAGAAACCCAATTTCCTCTACTGTATCTTCAAATCAGCAATCACCAAAATCTCAACATCTAAGTGGGGATGAAGAAATCATGATGATGTTGAAGAGGAATTCTGTGTCAAAACCTCAAAATAGCGAAGAAAATGCATCAACTTCAAGTATAAACGATGCGAATGCAAGCGAACTTTTGGGAATGTTAAAACAAAAGGAAAAGGACATTGCAGCACCAAAACAGCCCTATAATGTTGACTCATACTCGCAGAAAAATTCAGCTAAAGGATTGTTGAATATTTTGAAAAAGAACGACTCTACCGGGTACCCTCGCACTGAGGGTGGACCGTCAAGTGAAATGTCAACGTCAATGAAACGCAACGACGCTACAAATAATCAAGAATTAGATAAGAATTCAACAGAGTTATTAAACTACTTAAAGCCCAAGCCTCTTAATGATGGGTATGAGAATATTTCAAATAAGGACAGTTCTCATGAATTACTGAATATATTGCATGGTAATAAAAACAGCAGCGCCTTCAATAATAATGTATATGCAACTGACGGATATTCCTTGGCATCTGATAACAACGAGAATTCCTCAAACAAACTACTAAATATGCTGCAAAACAGGTCTAGTGCAATAAATGAGCCCAACTTCGACGTCCGTTCGAATGGAACTTCAGGGTCTAATGAATTATTAAGCATTTTGCATAGGAAGTGAAAGAATAAGTGTTATACGTTTTATAGACACACTGTAAATGAAGGCAGCCGAAGCGATGTAAAGTAAAATACATTGCTAAATAAATAAATAAATACATAACCATTGGAATAGCGAAGCCTTTGACATTTCATTATTCCTCCCCATCGGAATTAATCTCGAACTGATCCAATATTTGGCTCAATTCTTTGTTTTTATTGGTCGCATTTGCCGTAATATCCATGGTATCGACTTTTGGCCAAACCAAATTCTTATCCTTGATACTGGTATTCAATAAGATTAAACAACCATAACACAATTTGACATCACCGTCTTCAACATCGAGGCTATTACTGGCACCCTGTTTGATTTCATTCAACAATTCAACATAATGTGTGTGAGATTGCCCCAATTTTGAATCTTGCCACTGTTTAAATAAATACTTTTCTTCAGTGGTCTCCACAGGATAAGGCGAAGTAACTGTGATCCTATTTAACCAATTGGATGGATTTGTGTATATTTTAGATTGACATATTTGACATTGTGACGGCTTAGCCATACTTGATTTAGGTTGCGTCAATTTATCTGCGGTTCTTAAAACTGTCGATATTATATTTGAATAATCGTTCTGAATATCCTGAAAGTATTTGTTGGTAATTTCGTTGATTGTCATATTTTTTACCAATTTTTGTTGACCAAGTGACGGCAGTGATTTTCTGGCGATCAAGCAATTAGGCTTCACATTAGTTTCTTCAACGTTAATGAGGAACTGTGCCAGATTTCTGATTTGTAAAAAACTTTCAATCTCGACGGATAATAGATCTTTCATAGGATATAGGTTTTTATACTTACATGGTTTATTATTCAAAGTATCAAATGATTCCGAGTCTAGAAACGTCGCTATTTGAGAACCTTTACCTTTTACCACAAGAGAAATAATTACTTCAGATAGCTTTGTCATGGAATGTCCCCACATTATGGCATTATAACCATTTTCGTATGCAAAATGCTTGATCAATTGAGTTTTTATAATCGATATTAAATCAGACCTGGATGAATTATTGAGACAGTATTTGCCTAATATTTCTTTTAATGTTAATATATTGCTATCATCTACTGACTTTGACTTGCTGAAAATCTCAAAATTTTCATTGTCAATGATAAAAGTTGATACTTCTGATGCATTGTTGAAAAATTCGTTAACATCAATAAAATGGACATTAAATATGTTGGATATTTTATTCAGTTGTGACATTTTTTCATTAATCAAGGATTCCATACGTTCTTTGATAACAGAAACATTTTCCTCGGTGAATACCGTGACTACATCGACGGTAAAGCCTGTACGATTATTGTGTTGCTTAGTTTGTTCCAATAGCAAGTCGTGCACAATATCTAACATAACCAGAGATCCTGAATCAGAAAGTGATAAGGGAAGCAGAATCTTAGAGACGGATCCTTCTTTTTCAAATGGGTATATAACTTTAAATAGGTTCCTGAAATATTCATCTTTCATCATTTGTTTCCTTTGTTTAGTACTAACAAACTTGATGAAACATTCATCGCAAAACTTTTCCTTTCTAGACTCAACTGTCGCTGGATTTCTGGCAGATGCAGGGCACCTCTGGCACTCCATAACTTGATAGAATTATATTTTTAATACTAGGATAGGGATGGACAATAGCAAATACAGAAACCGAAGTTAATTTTATGCTCGTCTCACTCATCTCATCGGTACTATAACAGTTTTTCACTGCGTAACTGAAAAAAACTCCATAATACGTAGATAATGATGATGTAATTAAGTCAACTATTCAAAAATAATAAAGATGACTTTATTGAAAGAAACACTGTGCAGGCAACTTCAAATGTTTCCATAAGGTTCAAAAGTGTTATATCATTTCAGAAACAAACATTCAAGGATTAAGTGGAAGGAAAGAAAGAGTTTCATTACCATTAGTTTAAAATATACAATATCACTGTATACGATGAATAAGATGGCGTTAAACCACCTTTTGTGTTTGGACGACCAGTGGAAAAGATCTTAAAGGAATTAAGAGGAACTCCACCACTCACCATAAAAGAGAAGCAAGATTCGGAAGTGAAATTACAGCTCACATCTAGGTTCTCAATTGCCAATGAAGAGCTTCATTACAAGGAACAAGACAGCCATTTTGGCAACCGTTGCTGCTACAGGTACTGCCATCGGTGCCTACTATTATTACAACCAATTGCAACAACAACAACAACGAGGAAAAAAGAACACGATCAACAAAGATGAAAAAAAGGACACAAAGGACTCTCAAAAGGAGACTGAAGGTGCTAAGAAATCTACAGCCTCATCAAACCCTCCTATCTACCCGGTTTCTAGTAATGGCGAACCAGATTTTTCCAATAAGGCAAATTTCACCGCTGAAGAAAAGGATAAATATGCATTAGCGTTAAAGGACAAAGGTAACCAGTTCTTTAGAAATAAAAAATATGACGATGCTATTAAGTACTATAATTGGGCATTAGAATTGAAAGAAGACCCAGTTTTCTACTCGAATTTATCGGCTTGCTATGTTTCTGTGGGTGACTTGAAAAAAGTTGTTGAAATGAGTACTAAGGCTCTTGAATTAAAACCAGACTACTCAAAAGTTTTACTGAGAAGAGCTTCTGCTAACGAAGGGCTAGGAAAATTTGCGGATGCGATGTTCGATTTGTCTGTATTGTCTCTAAATGGTGACTTCAATGACGCCTCTATTGAACCAATGTTGGAGAGGAACTTGAATAAGCAAGCTATGTCTAAATTGAAAGAAAAGTTTGGCGATATTGACACCGCTACTGCTACTCCAACTGAATTATCCACCCAACCAGCTAAAGAACGCAAAGACAAGCAGGAAAACTTGCCTTCAGTTACATCCATGGCCTCTTTCTTTGGTATTTTCAAACCCGAGTTGACTTTTGCCAATTATGATGAATCCAATGAAGCTGATAAAGAGTTAATGAACGGTTTAAGTAATTTGTACAAAAGATCTCCCGAAAGTTACGACAAGGCTGATGAGTCTTTCACGAAAGCTGCAAGGTTATTTGAAGAACAATTGGACAAGAACAATGAGGATGAAAAGTTAAAGGAAAAATTGGCCATCTCATTAGAACACACAGGTATTTTCAAGTTCTTGAAAAACGATCCATTGGGAGCTCACGAAGACATCAAGAAAGCTATTGAATTGTTCCCAAGAGTCAATTCATATATCTACATGGCATTAATCATGGCTGATAGAAATGACTCGACTGAATATTATAACTACTTCGATAAAGCGCTGAAACTGGACTCAAACAATTCTTCTGTTTACTATCACCGCGGCCAAATGAATTTCATTTTACAAAACTATGATCAAGCAGGAAAAGATTTTGATAAAGCTACGGAATTAGACCCAGAGAATATCTTCCCTTATATTCAATTAGCATGTCTAGCGTACCGTGAAAACAAGTTTGATGACTGTGAAACTTTGTTTAGTGAAGCTAAGAGAAAATTTCCAGAGGCACCAGAAGTTCCAAATTTCTTTGCTGAAATTTTAACAGACAAGAACGATTTTGACAAGGCTTTGAAGCAGTACGATTTGGCTATTGAATTAGAAAACAAGTTGGATGGTATTTATGTTGGAATTGCGCCTTTGGTCGGTAAAGCCACTTTGTTGACAAGAAATCCAACAGTAGAAAATTTCATTGAAGCCACGAATTTATTAGAAAAAGCGTCCAAACTAGACCCAAGAAGTGAGCAAGCTAAAATCGGTTTAGCTCAAATGAAATTGCAGCAGGAAGATATCGATGAAGCTATTACATTATTCGAAGAATCCGCTGATTTGGCTAGAACTATGGAAGAGAAATTACAAGCCATTACTTTTGCTGAAGCCGCTAAAGTTCAACAAAGAATTAGATCTGATCCAGTATTGGCTAAAAAGATTCAAGAAACTTTAGCTAAATTACGCGAACAGGGTTTAATGTAAACAGTAAACATAAACTTAAAAACTTTTAGGAGAAGACAAAAACTAAGTAACAAAGTAGACTAAATGACAAAGGAAGAGCAGCAATGACATTGACATCTCACTTTGAAAATTTTTGTTTTCATTTTTGTTTTCATTTTTGTTTTCATTTTTGTTTCAATATACACGTATGCATGTTCTAATATATATATATATCTTTTTCTCTTTCTCTTTCATTCTGTAAATAATTAGCAGTGCGTATAAACCACAACCAATTTTTTCAACCTTGGAGCCCTCGCCAATTTGCGGAGCCTAAAAAAATCTGGTCAAATACAAAAAAGATAGTATATATCTATCATGAAAATTAGCTTGCATAACAAACGGCAGCGAGGAGACCAAAACCAAAACATGTCTGTTTTCAATGTACTCAAACCACTACTTAAAGGTCCAAATAGTTTCAAAGTGAAGCTCAACGGCTTTCTATTCAATAACGTTTCTACAATAACAATAAGAACTCTAATGAAAACTCATAAAGGTACAGCAAAGAGGTGGAGGCGTACCGGTAATACTTTTAAAAGAGGCATAGCTGGAAGAAAACATGGCAATATAGGCTGGTCCCATAGATCATTAAAAGCCTTAACCGGAAGGAAAATTGCCCATCCAGCTTATTCAAAGCATCTAAAGCGGTTATTACCCTATCATTGAAGGTGGAATAATTATGTTCTCCTCTAAACCAAACGCACCGTTAACCCCAAATCAATTGTTTGAGCATTTGCTTTCGGTCTTCATGTATATAAATAAGTATGAAACAATAACCATAAATTTATACAATCGATAATACCTTAGAGAATTCAAGCGTTGAAGTAATTAAATACTATTTCGTCAGGCGCTTGCAACCATCTCGACATCATAATCCTAACCCCTCAAAATGATTGAAAAACTTGTAAATCTTAACGCTCCTGTGATAGTCTATAAAAAAACTGTTCTTTATGGAAGACTTTGATGTATACATACATACATACATATATAAATGTTTTATCAAATCTGGCCTATTTTTCACTTTGGCTGTTGCCGGTAAATTCCTTTTCAATCCATTTGTGCGTGATGTTGTCCCTCTTCAATTCTGCAGTAGGGAAGTAATGATAATTCGTTTTCAGTGAAATAGCGAAGGGCACATTGTCGAAAGTCATTAACCTCATTTTACAATAACTATTATCAGGGATTGTTTTGACAACTTTCAAAAATGTATCTAGATCAGGTGTTTCAATTTCATTGACATGAGTTATGAAGTTTGTGGCAGATATACCGTACTGGAGCGCCGGTGACGATTCTCCCCTGAATGTACAGTAGACACCCTTTGGAACATCAACCATAGCTTGCAAAACAGCATGATGCGGCTTTTGTAAGATACTACCTGCAAATATTACAAAACGGTCGGTTTCCTGAACTTCCACGGTTTTAATTTTCAAATCAACAATATTACCATCACGAACAACTTTAAAATCTAACATGGCTGATGGCAAAATACCATCAGCTGAGCTTACAACTCCATTCAAATCATTCATTTCAGTGACTAATTTTCCGTTCACAGATAAAATGACGTCACCGGTCTCTAAATGAATCTTGTCTTCTGTATAAGAAACTCTAGAAACAGTGATAAACTGTAGCCTGTTATTTGATTCATGTTCCATACGCATGATCCATTCTTCGGGCACACCTCTAATTCTGGCTTGCAGAACGGAAATTGAACCGAACCCAGCATCAACTATACTTACTCTTGGTTTACCGCCATTTTTTAAGATATCTATAACTTCCCTACAGTCCATTATATCTAATCCCATCAAATAGACCTTTTCTTTATTTTCTAATCTTTCGCCTAAAAATGGAAGCCATAAACCTCTTACTGTACCATCATTATCTGTCAAAATACCGGAATTACATCTGGTGCTAACGTTGCAGTCGATAGATATAGCTTCTAAATTAGTGGCACGGTACCTCGGAATTAAATTACTTGGAATACTTACAGAGGAAATATCGGTGACAGTGGTCTCTGAAGTAACAATCCTATCATTCTGGGTAAAACCTATAAACTGAAGCTTATCACCACGTTTCATTCTGGTGGTAGATAGCTTGGGAGTGATTAGTGGAGCCTTTACTAGCTCTGGATCATATTTAACAATAGCAAAGTTGTGAGTTGGATGGAGAAATTCTACTGTGGCTGGAACTACAAGGGAATCTGCAATGGTGACAAAAGTATCAAGACAATCATGTGGAACTACCCTTCTGGACACTAGGACATAACCTTTTTCAGCATCAATGATTAAGCCTGATGTTTTTAAAATATCAGCAGAAAGTGAATCCAATGGAACTGCTGCCATTGTAGCCACTGTACATAACGATGATGACAATTTTGCAACTTTTTCATTATTAACAGGAATAGGAATAATTTTGGCCGAACGAGGTTTCAACGCATCGGCTGGAAGTGGATCAGCAACATTTTTGTAATCCCAAATACCAGTTGTATCGTTCCTTGTGTAAACTCTGAATTCATTGCACCAATGACGGTCAATGTAAATAGAAGTAACAAGTGGAGAATGCTGATCTGTTAGATGGTGGTATCGTACAGTAACGCGCTTACGATCTGGAATAGTTTTCATAATTTCAATAAATGTATCTAAGTCGGGGGTTTCCTTATTGTCTATAGAATCCACAATCCAACCCACTCTTTCTTTTGAATCAAAGTTGAAAGACCCTGATGCACTACTTAAAAATACACCCCTGACAGGTAGCGCATAAAACCTTGCCATTTGATATGATAATTCATGAAAAGTCGCACCACAAACCTCTACATAACGATGAGGGGTGATAGCATGTAAATCACCAACAGTGCAGGTGACAGTACATTCGACACCGCCCCTTTGAATAACCAATTGGATTTCCTTCCCAACATTTTCATCTTGAATTTTATCCACTTGCATGAAAGAAGATATGGTCTCACCGTTTATTGAAATTAGAGTATCACCTTCCTTAATTTTATCATAGCCTGGGCCTTCTCTTAAAACGGTTTCTGCTACCAACAGTCCGATATTTTCGGGAAATTTAGCACGAGCCTCACTTTCTCTCTCTGAAGTTAAACCTAATCTTCTACACTCGTCATAAGGCTTCAGCAGCCATTGAACTTGAATCGTACCACGTGTGATAGGTTTGTTGGTTTGGATGCAAATTAACGCTCTAAGAATTCTATCTAACGGTAAAAAAAAATCAGTAGATGCCTCTGTAGAGCCACCTGCCTGTAAAGCCACAGCATACCCATCTATATTTACGACTGGAGAACCACTTGAACCGCCAGAAGCAGATGCAGCAGCTTGAATATATTCTGTATTGAAGTCGTTGTATGTCAGCTCACCATATTCTGGAGCGTTCCTGTCAATTCTACTAATAAAACCTGCTAGGATACTTAATTTCTCACCGGCATCATTACCGACAACTCTAATTTCTGAGCCGACCTTAGCCAAACTTGGTTTTAGCGTTAACGCTTTGATCTTAGAATATTTTATGCTTTTCGGATCGAATTTGAGGAACCCAAAATCATGAACAGGATCTCTGTAAATTGGTATAACATCGCATTCTTCATGATTATCGAAAACTACGTAGCCTACGAACGGACCAGGACCAACGACGTGCCTATTGGTCAGAATTATACCTAATTTAGCATCCACGACAAATCCGGTAGCTTCAGATACCAAAGCAGAATCGCAATCGAATGGCGCAACTTGTGAAAAATGAATGGAAACCACTGATTTAACAACGTTGGAGATGGTATTTTGCCATCTTAGATAATTTTCTGAATCTGTGAGTACAGTGTTATTATTATTAGCAAAGTGCAACGGCTCTATAATGATTTCATGGTCTGTATATTCTTCCTCTTGATCTCCGGTGGCGCTTTCCAACTGTTTCCTTTTTACAAGCGATGATTCACCAGAAGTTCCATCGGAAATTTTAGAATGGTCTCTTTTCTTTATATTGCTCAACGATATGGTCATTAGTAGATCTAAAAAACCTTTACTGTACTCTACGTGTGTATTCAGAGTATAAATATCTTCTAAATAAACTTCCGTATTTAAACCCTCGTAGAACTTTTTTATTTACATATAAATTTTTTGAAAGTTTCATATCATCGCCTTGAGGAAAAAAAAAGAAAAAAAGAAAAATTATCATGTCACACGCTGAGATGGCGTCTAATAATGGTAGTGACAGTAAAATAATATTCAATTAAGAAACTTGTTAGATTTTTCTTGCCTCTTTCTAGTTTATCTATGATACATAGCATTTATTATTAAATATTTCAATCGTGACTCTAGGTTCTTGGATCTTGCTGATGCTGATGCTGATACTGGTGTTGCTGTTGCTGTTGCTGCAAAAGTATTTGATGTAATTCCATTACTTGTTGGAAATTACCATTTCCCTGAGGAGGTGCTTGAGGTGGTGGTTGGATGTACATTGGGTTTTGCATTTGATTCATGGGAGGTACGCCATATGGGAGTGGCGGTTGACTTTGGGCCATTGACATGAACGACTGCTGTGTTGGTGGCGACATATTGTTGTATGCGGGAGGTAAGCTACCATATGGAACAGTGTTGGAGAATTGGGCTGGTGTCGCCTGCCCAAATGGTGGAGGTGGATACTGGAAGTTAGTCGGCTGAGCGAAAGGTGAGTATGGTGGATAAGGCATACCGTTTGGTTGTTGAGGGAAGGGATAATTATTTGCAGAAAACTGTTGTTGGTGGTGCTGTGTGATTGGCACTGGGGAGGAGCCATTCCGGTTAGAGGTAGCACTGGATTCACGCTTGATATTTTCACGTGCATTTCTTGATTTGTACCCATGTTGCATCGGAGCATTACTGCTCATGCCCAATGGCGGTACCAGTTTAGGTAAACTGTTGGCCTTGGGCTGCCGAGCTCTCTTTACCTTGACATTGTCACTATCGTTGGCTAGTTTGCGGTTGTCCCTTTTCTTTCGTTGCTGTTGCTGTTTCTTCATTTTCTTGAAAAGGGCCTCTTTTTCGTCGTCGGAAAATTCTTGTTCCTCTTCAGGTAATTCTTCATCGTACCCATTAGACGCATCAGTACCTTTGTTGCGCTTTAACTCGAAAGTATCTATCCAGTGGGCATCAGGGGTGACTATAAAGGCTTTCTCACCCAAACGCACTTTTAATTCATCGAATAAGTTTTTTTTTGAATCGGGCAACTTAATTCTATAAAATGGGTTTTGCAAGGGTCCAAACACCTCCGTCAACATCCCAATCAAAGTTCTATCCTCGAGACAGAAGATGGAACCCTCTTTTAAAACACGCTTTTCGCCCGACATCGTGGCGTGGATGATTATATTATTTTCAAATGCAGACTTCAAAACACCAATAGGAGTGATGATCGTTTTTTCTGAAATTTCATAATCTTCCGGTAGTTCAGGAACAGTTTCCTCTAGTATTTCGTTCTTCGATAGTATAGGACCGGAAGGTGAAGGGTCTTCGTCTTCGTCTTCATTTTCAATCGCGTCACCACCTTCGTCCTCTCCTTCAACGTCCTGATCTGCAGAATTATCCTCACTACCTGAAGAACCAGAATCCGAATCAGAATCAGAACCGGAATCTGATTCGGATTCAGAAGAGCCGGAGCCCAGGCCTGTTGATCTTTCTGCGTCTGCTGCCGGTTCATCGGTCTTCCTCTCGTTCCCACCATCACCTAAAAGACCTAAATCAACATCATCCTTGGGCAATTCCACGTTCAAGTCCTGGTCGGGATTCTCCAAAGCCTTAGAAAACAAGTCATCGCTCATGATTAGCACTGTTTCGACGTGCTATATTGTGCTTCTTCCACTTTCATACCGCTTCATCCTACCTATCATCCTACCATCTTTTTCCTTTACCTTTAAGCTCATCGCCTGAAAAATTTCATGGCCGCAAAAAGAAACGCGCAGACCGTTACCCGAGTGGCAGTGCCTGACTCATTTATGTGCCAACTAAGCATTGCTCGAGAACAAACTAGTGAAAATGTAAACCAGGGAATTTATCATTTGGTCAAAGACCCTGACGAACTAAAACTGTCAAAGGCTGATAACGCAGTAAGAACAGACGGAGGTCTTATACCGCATCTTTGCAGACCACAGTTCCCTATATCTAGTTACAATAGCGCTTGCCGACGATAACCGAGATAACGTATCTTTGCCGCGGGCTATCTCGGCAATCTGCAAAAAAAAAAAACCCCCGCCGCTATTGAAGAAAAGTCTTCGGGAGAACCTGGATAAATACTTGGCATTCCTTAGATCTTGATGCTTTGTCCACTCATATCGGAGCCAAAACTAGACTGTTTCTTCTATATTCTACCAAAGCTGCTAGACTTAGACAAATTTTCTTTTGTTAGTTAAATGTGCGAGTCAGAATAGTATTTTGCATTTGTCACACCACATATTTAAAAGTTTTATCTTTTTCTTTTGTTTTCTCCACTTTTCTTTACTTTTTCTTTAGGTATAATTACGGGGCTTCTGAAAATAAATCTGAAAAATGTCAACGCACACAAACGACTACTTTTCTGCTTCTTCCGGAATGGTCTCTGAGACATCGTCCGAGGTTTCTTCGATAAACTCTTCACAGCGTGTATCATTCTCCAGGGCTTCTATTGCTGCTCCGGTTCCATGCTCTGATCTACACAGCACCAAGTCGAACGATGCATCGAGAAAATTGTCTATTAGTAGGACGTTGACTAATCGACTCAACGACATTAAAAAGGCTGTCGATGACGACAACTTGCAGACAGAAGAAAATTCTGCAGACGTTAATAAAATATTAGAATCTAGATTCGACGTGGCCGATGCCATTAGGCTACAGCACAATGAGTCAGTTCAGTCAAAGTCGAACATCCCAGTCACACACACTACGACTGCAGGCGCCTCGTTGTCGGCACCATCTTCCTCTGCTTCCTCTGCTTCTTCTATTCAAAATGATACTACAGAACATAAAGCTTCCATGGACTCCAAACTCATGAGGAATAGACTATATCCGGCTTCCACGAAACACTCCGGTAAGGATCTTGAGGCTCAAGGAATAACCGAATTCGAGCCTGATGAACCGACTGTAAAAAGAGTATTCACCAACAAGTCTACTGGGCAGCTGGAACTGCCCCCCGACGGTGGTTATGGCTGGGTCGTGACATTCTGTGTGTTCTTGACCATGTTTTCCACGTGGGGCTGCAACGCATCCTTCGGTGTCGACCTTGCCTACTACTTAAACCATGATACTTACCCTGGTGCTTCGAAGTACGATTATGCCTTAATTGCTGGCCTAACTGTCTTTCTCGGTCAACTCTTGTCCCCGCTTGTGATGGCACTGATGAGAATAATTGGTCTGCGGACCACCATGCTTTTTGGTGATGTTGTAATGCTTGCCGCATATCTCTTGGCCTCCTTTACTACCAAGTTATGGCAATTGTATGTCACCCAAGGTTTTATGGTCGGTTGTTCAATATCACTGATTTTCGTTCCAGCAACAACCGTCTTACCAGGATGGTTCTTGAAAAAAAGAGCTGTCGCAATGGGTGTCTCATTATTGGGTACTGGTGCTGGTGGTGTCGTTTACGGTTTGGCTACAAACAAAATGCTTTCTGACTTTGGAAATACCCGGTGGTGCCTTCGTATCATAGGCATATCGTGTAGCATAAGTGTTCTAGTTGCTATTGCGCTCTTAAAAGAAAGAAACCCTACACCTGCCATAGGATTGAGATCGCCTCGGGCCATGTTTGAACAGCTCAAAGCAATGTTTTCATTAAAGGTTATAACTAAACCATTTGTGGTACTTATTGCATTATGGTTCATGTTCGCATTATTTGCTTACAATATGATGGTTTTTACTTTATCTTCATACGCAATCTCGAAAGGATTATCATCACACGACGCTTCCACATTGACTGCCATTTTGAACGGCTCGCAATCCATCGGAAGACCTCTGATGGGTTTAGCGGGAGATAAGTTTGGTAGGGCAAACGTAACGATCGTATTAACCACTTTGTTAACAATATATATGTTTGCGTTCTGGATCCCCGCTCATACGTTTGTTCAACTGATCTTTTTTTCAATTCTAGTTGGTTCATGCGTTGGTGTCGCCAACGTCATGAATACCGTTCTGATTGCCGATATGGTTAAACCAGAAGAGTTTTTGCCCGCTTGGGCCTTCGTCAACTACTGTGGTGCGCCTTTCTTATTGGTTTGTGAGGTGATTGCCCAGGCATTGACGGTGGAGAAAGATAAGAGCAATCCTTACTTACATGCACAAATTTTTTGCGGTTGCTGCTTTATTGCTGCACTAATTTTAATTTCTATCCTTCGTGAATATTCTATCAGGATGAAATTAACGGAAAGACAAGCTATGACAAACGAGAAGTTAAAAGAATGGAAGGCAAGCGAATACGATACTGATTCTGCCGATGAAGATTGGGGTAAATTAAAAGAAAGAAAGACTAAATATGACCTTCTTTTAGGTCCGGGCATTAAAAAATACTTCCTAAGAATGGTATATCCAATGAAGGTCTAGTTCTTTTCGACGACCTGATTCATGTTATATACGCGATAGTTACGTCGCCTACTCATCATATCATTAGTACATAATATTCAATATCTCCGCTTCACCTAATTAAATTTCTTTATTATCAAAAAGACGTAAAGTTAACGCTGAAAAAGCATTCTTTACAGAAAACGACATTTTTTTAACCTAATATATTTAGCACTGTAAAGATATTCCATGTATCCATATGTAATACACTTTGTGTTGCGGATCCAGGAAAAACAAAACGAAAAAAGAGTCTCATTACTTGCAAATAAATCTGTAAATCATTTGCTACCATTACAACTTATACATTAAACCTGCGTGGAGGAAATTTATTATAAATGAAAAACGGGACGGGATCATTTCTTAACGGAGCGATTTGCTCAATAAGAAAAGCTCTTCATCGCCATCGTTCTTTAAATCTGCCCTAAAAATATACAGTCTGTCTTTAAAATTTTTATACTGGCTAACAATTTCCTTTAAATTCGTATTAAATTTTCCCAATAATCCGTTAGATGCTTCGTGATCATTGAGATTCATTTTAATGAAGATTTCGTATCCAATGTCGTTCAAATTACAATAAACTTTGACGAACTCGTAAACCGAATTTAAAAGTAAAACCAATGAAGTTGGGTATGGTTGCCCAGAATAATCACCAACGCTTATTTCACTTGTGTTAGTTGCAAAAAGCTTATGAGAAAGAATATTCGTCAAGAACGTGTTATGTACACTTTCTAATTCATCAATATTCAGCGTCTTTTCGATTGCGTGTTTTTGAGGTTTACTGCTTGAAGACTTTGTTAGTACTTCAGCTTTTGGGGTTAAAATCCCATTTAATTCTATGGTGCCATTATTTAATCTAATTAAGTCGAATTGGTTTTGGCTTTTATTCTCTGTGCGTTGCAGTTTCCGGGTCATTTCTTTAAAATTTTCCTCTATAATGCAGTTCAAATAATAAGATTCCATCTTCGAGTTGAATTGCTGGAATTGAGTTCTAAGTATACTGATTCTAGAAAGTTTATTGATAATATCACGGATGAGCGGGTTGTAACCTCTGATTTTCTTGAATGATCTGATTATATCATTACTCTTCAACATTTCCTTTTGATAGAAATAATTGTTCTTTTTAAATCTCCATAAAAAATTGAAAATTCGTAGATACTCTTTCCTGCCAAAAGGACGATTTACGTTTAATACTAAACTCAAAGGGGGGTAGAGGATGTAATCTAAAGTAAAAACATCCCAACCCACGGATCCATGTCCAAGATCGAGTACCCTCGCATCCAATCCATTAATGACAGAACTATTACGGGGGCTATTCATTAAATGTCTTAAGGAAGAAAGCTGCACGGCTTCCTGTAAAACCCTTGTTAACTTATAATTTGGCAATGAATCCGATGGTGTCGCGAGAATATCATTGGCCTTTTCTATAAGAGCATCCATAAAATCAGATTTACCCATGAGAAGAATATTCTTTAACGCAAATACCACGTCTCTGTAATGAAACTTCTGATTTAGAATTTGATTAGTATGATTAACAATTTCAGAATATTGATCATTTATAATTTCAAAAAAGTTCGTTGATATTCCCCGATAAGAATTGCTCTGGTACAGGACATGATACTTTTTAGAAAATTCGTTTGTCCATTGAACCTCTTTACAGTACTTTTCTAGGAAGATATACGATTTGCCGATCATGAATATTTTATATGCCAACTCTTTCGGTATGAAGGCCGGAACTCTTTCTTGGTTGAACTCTATAGGAATGTGGTAAATAAAATCATCGTCTGTACCATTTGTATCAGTGTTTTCAGCAATGAAGAATTCTCCATAAGTAGCTCGGAGTAGACCTTTAGTCAACCAATTCATTAAATACTCATAATAAAGAGAAATCATTGAATTAAACAAATTCGTTGCTATTTTTCTTATAGTAAGATCTCCGTGGGATTTGAAAATATTTAATTCAATCAAGAATGTATCTCCGCTCAATTCTTCAAAGTGTTCTGTAAACCTACAGTATATTCGAAGCCTTATTATATTTTCATATATTTCACGATATAACGATTTCAATGACACTACTGTCCCTGAAGAGACCAGATTGTTCACAAATGCTGTGTAGTTTTGTAATTCTTCTGAAATTTCTATAATCAATGCTTTTTTCATTGGAGATATATTCAACATCCTAAACTTCTCCACTTTATAACCCAAACTTTGATATAATAAACCCGCTTCAAATATTAAATGTAAAAGTCCACTCTCAAAATTGGGTATCTTAGACGGAATTTGTATTTGCTCATGATCAAACGGAAATAGTGCCGATGTCGTAGCTAATAATGTATATGATACGTATTTTAGGATATCTTCCTCGGGTATAGTGTTCACATAATAAGGATTTGACAACTGTCTCAAAGTAACAGAACTGTAGGTTGAAGAGGGAACGTAACGATTAGGCGAAGATACCATGGACCTTCTTTCAGAAAATCGGTCCATGTTTTCAAATGAAGCTTCTGTATATATACTTGGAGCCCGCACTGGGCTAAGTAAATGTTCATGGTTAGCAAGGTTCTCCATATTGAGCCCAGATGATTTTTGGACAATTTTTGCTCTGTAATTTGATGGAAGCAAAGATTGAAAGACAGAGAGGTACTTTACCATATCATCGGTGTTCTGGATTCCAAATAAAGCATCGAGAAATTTCTCAATTTTATGCCACATAATTGTTGTTTCAGGCGAATCTAGTGATTGTAATTTGTAAAAATCAATTAAAGGGCCTAATTGAGTTGCCGATTTGGTGGATGATCGCAGTAAATTGACTACATCAGATACAAATGTCTGCAAATGACTCTGCGACAATAATTGAGGAGCCAATGCCTCTATTATACCAAAAAGAGTGGGCTCTAGTTCCATATTGATTTTTCAGCTACAACTGAAATAGACTGTAATATATATTATGGTTATGCTTAGTATTCTGGCTCTTCTATTTCTTATATGCAGATGAAGCCATCAAATGAGTATATTTGTTTGTTTTGTTTAGTTTTGTTTACAAACGCGACGCATCAAAAATCGTTACCCGTATATATTATGATAATAGAAATCCAACAACGGTTGTCCTAGTATCCCACTTGTGATATGAAGATCCAATCATCACCATTGCGCGATCAAATAAACACTATTTAAGGGGTTTTCATGCTCCTCCATTGAAAACTATATAAACATAGGGAGGGATAGGAGATTGTTAATGACAATAACATCGCGCCCCGAGCCTCGGTATCCGTAAGTAGAGATTTAAATATTCAAATACTCGGATTCCTTGTTTAACAGATCTTGGCTGGAACTATTACGGTGTCCATATCCAAGGTCCTCCATAGATATTTCATAGTGTTGAAAATTGTAAAATTGAAGCAAGGCCCGGAGTGCAATTTCTTGACCACAAGCATCGCTCAACTCTCCTGATATATCCTTCCCTGTTACCCAATTATCAGTTAACTCCAGCTTTTCATAAAGGTAAACCCCCGATATCAATTCCATATGCTCGGATTTCCACCTCTTGTTTTTGAATGGTGTGAGTTCTCTTGTTATTTTCAATATTGGATGATACATGTCAAGGTTGAAGAGCCGATAATAGCGTTTAAATAGAATGCCGATGGAGAGGGGCAGCTCCTTTAACCTTTGTGTTTTATTCCCTGTGACTTTTCTCAAGATTCTTAACAGATATGCAAACGAAGGCATAATCTCCGTGTCGACCTCTCCTGAGTCATCTACTGAATAGGATTCACGATAAGACTCGTTAGAGAGAGAACACTCCTTCCAAAATGAATTCGGGGTTTGTACATATTTATTGAAAACCCTCTCTGGATAAACCTCAGAATATTTGCTTAAAATAGATGCGCATGTGTTGATGTATCGCGAATCGTGAATAACTACCGCCAAGTGTTCAAATTTCAAAATATGGCTTAACTTAAACCACTTCAATAACGCATGTAATATGCCCGCTGCTGACTTTAGGGACAATTCCTTAGCTCTCACGATCTCCAATTGGGGTGTCAGCATATTTAGAAGATTTTTATCGGAGACTTCACTTTTCCTATGAAAGTTATTTGTCAAGCTTGATTCCATTGTTTGCAGTAAGACAAAAACAAGAGAGTTAAAGCTCGAAAGGCAGCTCTTATAATATTTGTCAATTCGCTGCATAATGCAAATCGCACTTTTTTCCTCTTTTGAAGAGTTTGCATCATGATTAAGCGCGGCATAATCATATGGCTCATTTTCTAATTGCTGTTTCCAACCACGTTCAGTTATCATGAATAAGTCCCTTTCGTACCAAAGTTGTTTTGTACTCAGCTTAATTTCTAAACTCTCGCTTAATATTCTCGCTGCCTCTTCGGTACTGAATGGAATAACTATATCGTTATCAGGTTTTCTCTCTATATTAAAATCTATCCTATCTTCCAGAGTGTCATCTTCAGATCCTTCATTATCAGATGGATACAAACACGGATATGCCATGTTTGTTTGGAAAGATTTACGAGGTCTAGGACCTTCACCTAAATGCATTAATTGTGGAGAGCTTGGCGGTGAAGGAGCAGGTGTAGCAATATGTTTTTCAGGAACATTGAGCGCCATATTTAGAGGATTCTTTGATTTTGGACGAGGAATTTCCAGAAACTGGGAAAGAGATTCTGATTTGTCAACATCTTTAGGTAAGCCAGAACTGGGCATATTGTAATCAGGAAAACGGGAAGTAATGTCCTCCCTGAATGCTTGATAATGTAATGGGGAGATAGAAAGCTTTTCTGGATGCTTTGATGGATATGTTAAGCCATGGAGATTATAAATAGATGATTTGGTCTGTTTGTAGACAGAACTGTCACCAAATTGTAATACAATAAGCTTGAAGAGCAAAGAAATCATATTTCTTATGCGCATAGCTAATCTGCTATTCCACCTCCAATTTTCAATATACTTTGTTAAAAATTCCAACAAATCTGTTTTCTCAAAAGCGTCGATAACAACATTTACTGCTTCCGGATTTTCTCCTCTACCTTCTATACAAATACTGCATATGAAGTATAGGATTGTTGACGAATGAAATAGCAAAATTGTTTGTTTCTTTAAATTTCTGTTGTCATCCCTACAACTTATTGCAATCTTCTTGAAGGCATGAACAATTTCTTGAATATGAGGAACAAGCATTAAATTGTTGCGTCGTATAATCTTTGTATGCTCACTTTTGCTATTCGTAAACGCAAAGCATCCCATAGAAATATATGATAATGCGAGTAAATTAGATGCTAAAGAATTGGGGATGTCTTCAATTAAACATTCAACTACGCTCGCAGCATAGTTTTCATCATCAAAGAATAATTGTGGTTGCGTAATTTTCTGTTTAAACAGAGTCTGTGTCTGTCCAAAATGCATATAATCAGAGCTGCAAAACCATTCCGACAGTTCATCTTCCAAAGAATAAAACATCTTCAATTCCCAGTCCACTGCTCTTTGTAAAGCATAAGGTGCACTTGATCTTTCCTCAAGTGAAGCTGCGCACTGGTCAAGTGATTTCTGAAATTCTTTATCTACCGGCATATTATAATCAACTTCGCCCTTTTCATTGATAGGAACATGCTTGCCATCAGAAACCTTATTCAAATCAAAGCCATCCAGTTCATCTACATTAGCAAATGATTCATCCTCATTCTCCTCTTCAGCTTCTTCAGCATCGTCTTGAAATTCAACGGCGTTATCAGTATTATTATCTTTCTCATTATTTCTATCCTTATTAACGCCATCATCACTGAACTTAAAATTATCATTTTCATCACTACTATCTTGCTGTATATCTATGGTACGAATATCTCCCTCAAGACCTGATCTTGCCTTGAAGGTTAAGGCACTGATATTTCCATCTGATTTATTTCTTTTATCGGCATGAAAACTGTTTCTTCCCATGTTCAGTTTACCGCGCAACATGTTGTCCAAATCTTTTAGCAGTTCTTCGTTGCTCAATGTTCCGACCTGTGGTTCTTTATGTGAAGTGACTTCATCTTTGTACTTTAGATTGCCTTTGAAACTAGAGTTTCTCTTAAGATCTTCTAAAGACACAGACCTTATAATGGGGCCTTTGGAATGAGATCTTCCACTAGCATTCATTTTAGCGAGGCTTATAAATGAAAATTTGTCACTTGACCTTCTTCTTCGGCTATAAATACTAATAAAATTTCTCTACAATGCCTTTCAACCTACTCCTTGGTTCTCATATATTTCTTCCTGTTTCTAGAATGGCGTTTTGATTCATATAATTGACCGCTCCAAAAAATACCTGCCAGTAAATTAAAGTACCATACAAGAATATTGAAGAAAAGGAAAAGAATACATAATATAGAAAAAAGCCTACCAAAACAAACCAATTCACAATAAATATAACACTATTAACTAAGTTTAACGAATGAATGGATTTGACGAAATGCATAAACCTATATAATTTCCCATTCCAATTTCAGTGCCTGAAATAATTTCAAGCCGTGAGTGCTGAGCTCCCCAAAACCGTCCAGCTCTTGCCAGCTTATGGTTGTCCCAAGCATTTCGTCTCTCTTTAACCTCTCTACTTGAAAGTAATCTGGCGAAGAATCGTCTTTAATTATGTGCATCAAAGTCTCAAGGTATATATTCAGCCAACAGCTGGCGCATGAAGTCCAAGATATTATGCTACTGGCGGCTTTGGACTTGCTGGTCCCCAGGGTAAATTCTATACGACAATCATTTTCCAGTGTTAAGTAGTCCCTACCAAAAATGAAGGTCATATTACCACCGCATTCATGCGCCATGATATCTGAATATACTACTTTTCGGGTTAGGAGGGCATTTCTATCATCGTTGTAGTGTTGAATCTTAGTAGTTACAATAGCAGACTCGGAAGTGATTAAGCTTGATGGGCGGAGGAACGTCATTTTAGCAAGCCTGAATTTAAATTTGAATTTTACCGCCTCATTAGAAATTCCTTCTTGGGCTGCTTTTTCATGGGTAATAAAAAACTCATGGTACCTTAAGTATCTTAATTGAGAGGGTATGGTGACGCCATTCGTCATACCATACTTGAATCTAGCCTGCATGAATATCAATCTTGCTTCTCCAAGAGGACACTGCAAGTATTTCATGAGGTATGCTACTGTTATCATACCAGATCGGCCTTTCCCCATTCGACAATGTAAAACAGCCACTCTATTCTTCGAAACGGACAGGTAATTTTCTATACCATCTACAATCTCTTCCAGCAGTTCAAATGGCGGTGGAAAATGATCTAGCCAACCGATCCTTTCACAAATTACATTATTGGTTTCTTCTTCGACCAAGGTCCTTGTTTCGAGATCAATGGGTGATATTGGTATCTTTCCATCATTAATCAGCGTCGAACGTAATTCTTGAATTTCAAAATCTTTGCTCTCAAACTTGGCAGCGATACCAATAAGATCATTATCTTTATAATCGCTGTCTTCTTTCTCACCTCTAAAATTAAAAATTCTAAAATTTCCCTTGCCATGGTACACTGTTAGAAACAATATTAAGTCATCCAAGCTATTCCTATAAAGCAGTTTTGGATACGTGTTTACCGGGTATGAGCAGACTATTAGATTAACTAAAATATATGATATATCTAATCTCAAACCTATATCGTTTTTAGTTTTTTTCATTGGTAAAGACAATATTTTCTTCATCAAGTTGACTGGTTTCCATTTAAGGAAGCCTTTTTCCATTTCTAATTCACTCCCCTCCTCTCTCATTTACACCAAAAAAATAATTTCAAAAATCGGGATGGTGTTATCAATATTGTGGTTCTGAAATTGTCTTATTTAAGTTATCTATCGAGGTACACATTCTTATTTTTATTGTTTTTACTTTTTTTTTTTTATACTTCTCATCGATTTTGTGGCGCTTTCCTAATCCTTACAAAGCTTTAGAATCTCTTGGCACACCCAGCTTAAAGGTTTCGCAATTGGAGTGTCATCATCATTTATGAACTCTTTTATATTCTTTGACTTCCTTGGGTCTAGTAAACCTTCTACGTCTCCATTAACAAATAACTGCGCATGATTTGCACGATAAGATTCATACACAAATTCGTCGAAATAATACGGCGGATCCACCCAGAAAGAATCCAAAGTCTGGTATCCTTTTCTGGAAGCCCTCCTTTTTTTTAGTACTTCATAGGGAGCACGCACTAATATCTTCAAATCAAATTTTTTTGATATTCCAGTATTATTGAAAATCATAAACCCATCTACAATTACAACTTCATATTTGTCGTCATTAATAGAGTCATACTTAGCCTTTAACTCGTCCCAAACTTGTCTATCAATGTGGAACTTTGTAAAGGGATCATCTACGTTGTTATTGTGTATAAGTTTGGTGGCTATTTTACCAGTTTGTTTGATCACATCTAATTCTTTACCGAAAAGTTTAAAATCAAGAGCTTCTGGCGAATCCCAATTTTGAATGTTATATTTAGCATCTACTGGCACTTCATTATCATGTTTGTAAAAGTCATCTTCATGAATTAATGTAGCCTTCGTGAATAAACTTGCTGTAAGTTTCGCAATTGTCGTCTTACCACTGGAGGAGCATCCACTCAATGCAACTAATATCACTTTTTTCGAAGTCATATTTTGAGGTTCTACTCTAGCTCACACTTCGATAGCTTTTGCACGCTATTTTTTCCCTTACTCTGATAAACTATCGGAACAGCCTAAAATGCAAGTTGGTTTTGTTTCTCAGACCAACTGCCGTTCCTTTCCTGCGTGTATTGTTTTTCTGTTTCAAATGAGTCAACGGCAACGATCGTTCAATGCAAATCTTCGAGTATTTAAAAGCAAATGTAAGAAAATTTATATAGGTTAAAGTTATTGTTTACATTTTGACTCCATCTTCTTATCTGACGATAACTTCAGAAATCTTTTTATGTCAGATATATACTCAGGTGCTAATGCGAATTGCCCGAATAGTGAAGCATTTGCATGTCATACAACATCTCGCTGATTTACCAAATAACAAGATTTCCTATTGCATAAAAATTGATCTTGTGCAATCCTTCCTATATTGTTGTTTCCTATAGTCCAGTTCTATTACTGAAACTTATCGATTAAAGTGCATGTGAAAATTCGCGGGAAGTGACGTTTTTTTTTTTTTCTTTGGCGTTCTGCCAATATGAAAGATTGGATAGCAAAAGGTTAATGGATACTGAATTCATGAATTTGAAAATCATCTACCATAGATTCGAAAACAGTATTACTAACTGATTCAGGGGAAACAATGGGATTCTTTATTCCTCAGAGTAGTTTGGGAAACTTGAAGCTTTACAAGTATGTTGCTTATCTTATTGCACCCTAAATCTTCTGTGGCAAGAAAAATAAATACTAACTATTGTAACATTAAATTACTAATCTGACTTTAGGTATCAAAGTGATGACCGCTCTTTCCTTTCAAACCATGTATTGAGGCCCTTTTGGAGAAAGTTTGCGACTATTTTTCCACTATGGATGGCACCCAATTTGGTAACATTATCAGGGTTCTGCTTTATTATATTTAATGTGTTAACAACACTTTACTACGACCCGTATTTTGACCAGGAATCGCCACGTTGGACCTATTTCTCCTATGCTATAGGTTTGTTTTTATACCAGACTTTTGATGCTTGCGATGGAATGCATGCACGTCGTACAGGCCAGCAGGGCCCTCTAGGGGAATTGTTTGACCATTGTATTGATTCAATCAACACAACTTTGTCAATGATTCCTGTCTGTTCCATGACAGGTATGGGTTACACATATATGACCATTTTTTCACAATTTGCGATATTGTGCAGCTTTTACTTGAGCACATGGGAAGAGTATCACACCCACAAACTTTATCTAGCTGAATTCTGCGGTCCTGTTGAAGGTATTATTGTTTTGTGTATTTCTTTCATTGCAGTCGGAATTTACGGACCTCAAACCATCTGGCACACTAAAGTAGCGCAATTCTCCTGGCAAGATTTTGTGTTTGATGTTGAAACCGTTCATCTAATGTATGCATTTTGCACAGGAGCATTAATATTTAATATTGTCACAGCTCATACAAATGTCGTGAGGTATTACGAATCCCAATCGACCAAATCTGCAACTCCAAGCAAAACTGCAGAAAATATAAGTAAAGCAGTAAATGGTCTTTTGCCATTCTTTGCATACTTCTCTTCAATTTTTACCTTAGTCTTGATTCAACCATCTTTTATTTCTTTGGCTTTAATTTTATCGATTGGTTTTTCGGTTGCCTTCGTAGTTGGTCGGATGATTATTGCTCATTTAACCATGCAACCATTCCCAATGGTCAATTTCCCATTTTTAATCCCAACTATCCAATTGGTATTGTACGCATTTATGGTTTACGTTTTAGATTACCAAAAAGAAAGCATAGTTTCTGCATTGGTTTGGATGGGACTCGGCTTGACACTTGCTATCCATGGAATGTTCATCAATGATATTATCTATGACATCACTACCTTTCTGGATATTTACGCTTTATCAATTAAACATCCAAAAGAAATTTAGCTTTCTTGAAATAAAACTGAAAGTTTTTTATTTGAAATATGTACAAGTTTATACATTTGTTTAAATTAACCTAAGGAATGCTAGATAAAATGAACAGAAAAGGTAAAAAGGCAAAAAAAAAAGTTTCGCATCGGAAGTTCATAGAAGTCTGAATGGGTACACTATGACTATGTATTGATATAGCGGTTTAAAACGAAGATTTTTTTTCTTCAACTTTACTCTAAAGCAATAAATAGAACTGTGCAAACAAAATAAATTGGTTAGTTAGTGTCCCATTGGAACATGTATGGCTCCTTTTCTAAAACCCTCTCTTTTCTTTTACATCATTAAAATTAATTGGCTGTTGCTGCAGCATCTTTTTCACCTTGGGCCAATATGTTATTAGCATCACTTTGTAAATCAAATGTCTTTTCCATTTCGATTAGCTGTTGTTCGGCAAGTATAGATAAGGATAGTGGCACACCGAGTAACAAAGCAGTGGTGGTCAAAGTCCAAGCAAGGTTTCCGGATTTTGTGAAAGCATTTCTCACAAAAGAGCTAGTAAAACCAAAAAAATTAGAAATTGTTTGTCTCTTACCTGGGGGGACAATGTCTTTTAAAGCAACGATTCTGTCCAACAATGTTTCATTTTCATCAAATTCATCTTCAAAATCACTATCAGAGTCATCTTCATCATCGACAACGTCGTTGTTTGTTGCAGAAGCCTTTTCTTCCACGATGGCCTGATTTCTGGAAAATTGTGGTTCGTCTAATTGAACGACATCGTCTTTAATTTCAGTTAATTCGACCATTTGAATGATGCTTATTTTGGGGTATATAGTTCCGTTTTGACCTCTTTGGTTACTTCGTATTACTCCAAAAGTTACTCACTACGGAGTGGAGTATGTTGATTGAAATTGTCTAAAACGGGTTCAGTTTTCGCCGGCATAATCGTAATACTTATATCGCTCGACACGATTGAAAGGAATATGTAAAGGTTCAAACATCAACTATGTTTCTATTCTATATTATTGTACAAATTAAGTAAACGTTTAGCTATAAAAGGGTTTGACAAAGAGTAGAACGCTTAATTTGCAGCCTTTTTAGACTTTCTTGGTTTTTTCATAGCTTTCATCTCTTGTCTATAGATATCTTCAGCCTTTTCAGTCGTTCTCTTTTTACCAGTTTTTAAACTGACGACGCCTTTGGCCTTGGCAGCTATTTCTAAAGATTTTTGAGATTCAGCCCATTCCTCACTGTTATCATTTATGGCGTATTTATCTAAGTTCAAGGAGTTGATTAGCTCTTTTTGTTTTTCCCTCATCGCCTGAACGGCTTCAGAACCGGCTTCTTCTAAATCTTCTTCCATTTGGTCCAGTGCTTCTGCAGCGTTGTAATTTTTGATTTCTTCACCATCCATTTCAGCAATAGCATCATCTTTGATATTTGGTAGAGTTTCTTCAATTGATTGGCTTAACAGCTGACGGAAGTACTGAGACATTTTTCTCATGATCTTCGCAAACATAGCAATAGTTTGATTGGAAGGTAAATTCAATTCCTTGGCAATAGTGTCGATGTTTTTACGCTGTAACCCTATAGCCAACAGGATAGCACTCTGGACGCTTGATAGTTTTACTGAATCTCCCATTTTATCGCCGAAGTACAAAAGAGCAAGCATGGGTATCATATCAACGATAACGTGATAATCTAGCAAATTATTTGAGTAGCTATCCAATCTTTTCAAGTCAAATGGAGAAAAAATGTCATCCAGATGCGTCCGCGTCAATTCTTTATTATCATGCTTTTCGTCATCAGACAAATCTTGTGCTTTCTTACTACTTTCAATGACACTTAAGGCTTGAACGGCAGTAAACTTATGAAAATCATAAGAAAGAAGCGACAGAAATCTTTTACGGAAATCTTTGGCAAATTCAACGAGCCAGTTTGATTCTCTGCCTTCCAAAACGTTCAACATAACACAAGTATGTTCACCAGTTAAATCGTTTGCGGTTTGACGTAAATAAACAGGAACAAAGCTGTTATTCTTCCAGAATTTATGCAACGATTGCGTTAAACCATATGAAACACCCAAATAATGTAGATAATGAGGAGGCTGTTCAGAAAGTTTTAATAGTAGAGGTGGCAACGTTTTTGCGTCTCTTAATTTAACGTCATCCTTTAATAAATTAGTTTTGGCCAGTTCCTTATCGCTCACCCTCTTTATAGAATAATCCTTAGGACGAACATCTTCAGACATGTCAGTGAATTTACCCTCGAAATAGTCTCTCAGTAATTCAATTGCACGAGAACCATAGCCCATGGATGCGTATTCAGGATTAGTGGCAATTCTGACGATACGAGCACCACTCAAACTAGCGAATTCCTCGTCTTGGAATTGTTGAGAGATCAACCATGGGATTAAATCACCACCAGCTCTTTGGCCTCTCGATAATGAATTTCTGACACTCTCCTTACTGATTTCACCTTCCAATGCAATTTGAATGACACATAGAGGGTCAGGGATCCTGCCGCCATCCTTTGGATCAATTGGTGGTAAAAGAACAAATAGTTTGTGCGCTGGGGCGTCACTCATCAGTTGTAAGTCGTTTGGAGAATTCTTGTAATGGGATGAAACGTACAGTGCCATCATTTTTTCCAGGAAATTTTCTGAGACAGGATGATAAGAAAATAGAGTATCTCTATTGACAACAAATAGATTACATTGGGATGGGTGAGGAGTTCCTCTTGTTGCAAATCTTGGGTTTTTAATTAAAGTAACATCTAAACATAAGAGCTTGTTTAACCATTTTTCAATTG
>LPNX010156558.1:0-100118 GCA_001517045.1 Pseudotsuga menziesii
TATGAAGATCAACTTGTATCCAATCCATGAAATATCAAAAATCATAAACTACAATCCAAAACAGAAAGTAGTTTATTCACATAATGTTCATCAATAAAAAACTAGATAAACTGATAGAACCTATCATCTGACATAGAACTTTAAATCTGCTCATCTGTTTGTAGTCCCATCGAAAACTAAAGAGTAATAGAACATTAAAACCTTCAAATATAAACAGTCAAAAGATGGATATTCAATATCATGATCTTCAATATTGTGCAAGTATCATCTAGTAAAACCTCATCAGTACTTTCTATTGAAAGCCCCAAATAAAGTTTTAACCATCAATGTTTCAAAATAAGTACTTTGTTTTTCAAAACTTAAAAACTCATCAACCTGTAAACCAATAACTGTCATTATCCACATACTGGAAGCTCATAGTCTATAAAATGTTTTAAACATCATAATAAAAACAGTGAAGATAGATTCATCAATAAAAGAGCTGTCACATAGACAATATGATATTCATCCTTCCCACTGAATCTCATAACACACCCATCCCAGACTAAAAAATCTGGAAAGTCTCATATGTTTCAGATCCTCTAAACTCCTTGATTCTCCAATGACCTTCGACCACATTAACACCTTCATTAGCTAAAGCATCTGCCTTAGAGTTCCTTTCACCATAAATGTGCTTAAACTCAACTTTTTTAAGGAAATTAGATAGACAAATCACCTCCTGCAAGATCTGCGTAAGTAGAATATTATCAATCCTATACTTACCAGATACCCAATTTATCACCAAGTGAGAATCCCCAAAAATCTGCAAGCTTTGCACCCCCTGCTTCAATGCCAAAATGATAAGCAATTTTAAGGAAAAGAGCTCAGCAAAATTATTAGTACCCAACCCAAGTCCAGCAGAGAAAGTGAAAAAATGCTCATCTGAAATGTACAATATACCTCCAGCCCCATAGATCTGAGCTGAACCTGCAGCCGATCCATCGAAATATCCCCAAGGAACTGCTTTATCAATCTGTTCACTTGTAATCATTCTCAAATGCCTTACTCGATTATCCAAAGGATATGAATAAAGTAAACCCAAACACAAAGATGTTACCACATAAGTTTTACGTTGTATATCTTCAAAACAACAAAGGTTTCTAGCCTTCCATATGAACCAGGATATAATAATAGGTAAAGAACTGTACCTAGAATCAACCTTCAAAATCCAGTTCTTTACACATTCTAAGATTGAATATCCATGCCATAAATCTAAGTATCTTAACTTGTCCTCGATCTTTGACCAAACAGTCCTTGTAAATGAGCATTCAAAACCAATGTGATCATTAGTTTCAGACTCCAACTTACACAAATAACACCTACCAGGACCCTCTCTGCCTCTTCTACACAATATATCCCAGGTAAGAACTTTTCTTGAAAACAGAAACCAACAGTAGAGTTTTGATTTTAGTGGACATTTTTGTTTCCATAACCGCTTCCACCACCAGGAACAATCCAATTCATTCCTATCTTCAATAAGATAAAAATAACCTGCTTTGGGAGTATACTTACCAGTTTTTGAATAGCTCCAAACCAGCTGATCAACCTGAGTAGAAATTCTAACATGACTGGATATCAGTAAGGCAACATAATTATTCCAAATTATGTTTTCCTGTTCCACAAATCCAAATAAATCAGCATGTAACTAGCCCTGATCCTGAAGTAATATTGTACCAAGGCATGCAATATTCTTTAACACAGAAAAACCAACATTATGAAGTTTATCAATCATGGAAGTTGGTAAAAAATGTCTCCAATTACACCCAATCCAAGGGTCAATACCAATACGCACCTTAGATCCAGAGCCAACTTTCTACACAAGTGCCTGACCAATCAAATCAAAGGACCATAGTACAGCTTTCCAATAAATGGAAATGCCCTTCTTTTTCTTAACAATTACCCTTATCCAATAAAGTAAAGTTAATGGATAAATGTATTTCTGATAAGCAATCTGAACCCAAAGTCCAGAACCATTAATCAGGTTCCACACATTTTTTGCAGCAAGAGATTTTGCAAATAATGCAGGATTTTTCAATCCCCATCCTCCCATAGATTTGGGATTAGCCAGAACCTTCCATGAAGACCAAGGGAGACCAAAAGAATCTTTATTGCAAGACCATAAGAACTTGAAACAATTCTTTCTAATTTTCTCAAGAATACCAATGAGTATCCAAAAATGTATCCAATAAACTGGTATGGCTTCCAGAACATACTTCACCAATATTAGTTTTCCTCCCTTGGATAGCCATTTGAAACTCCAGTTTTTTATCCACATTTCCACTTTGGTGATGAGCCAGTCCCAATCCTTCTTGAGATATCTGCAAGGTTTTAAATTGAAACCAAGGTATTTCATACCAGATTCAATTTTTTCAACATTAAAGGAAAAAATGTTCTGAATCGTAAGCAACTTAGATTCATTTAAACCAGAATAATAAAAAGAATATTTATCCTCATTTATAATCATTCCAGATGCTTAACAAAAAATCAATAAAACCTCATATAAAGTTGATAAGGATCTTTCAGAGCCATCAAATACCAACATGATGTCATCCACAAACAATATATGAGATAGAATGATGTTGTTACCAAAGGAGATGCCCTAAAAATCCCCCTGAGTTGTGCATAAAGTATATACCTGCTCAAACCCTCAACCACAATAAGAAAAAGTAATGGATCCAAAGGACATCCTTGCCTAAGCCCCCGTCTAGATTTAAAAAAAATAGAAGCCACCCCATTAATAAGAACAACAAAATAAACTGATGTAATGCTGCTCATCACCCAAGTAATGAAGGAAATAGAAAATCCCATTTTAGTCATAATGACCCACAAAAAAATCCAGTTTACTCGATCATATGCCTTAGATAAGTTGATCTTAAGTACCACTGATTTCAAAGACTTAACATGAATAGAATGCAAACCTTCCTGAATAATACCAACAGCTTCATGAATCTGTCTGCCTAGTAGGAATCCAAACTTTTCTTTAGAGATGATTCTCCCCAAAATCTTTTTAATACGGGTAGAGATGATTTTACCAATGATCTTGTAAACAAAACTACATAAAGATATAGGTTTGAAGTCATCAAATGAATTTGGACAATCAGTGTTAGGGATTAAAGCAATAAAGGTAGTATTAAAAACAGCAGGAAATTTACCAGAACATCTCGAATCTTCAATAACACATAAAATATCACTTCCCAAAACATAAAAAAATGCCCTGTAAACTTTGACCGGAATCTTATTGAAGGTCCAAGACTCTTATCATTTTTGCTGACTGACAAAATAGAATGAATTTCTTCAATTGTAACAAGAATCATAAGCTCTAAATTTTCAGCTTTAGATATGTCAGAAGGATATTTATCAGCAATATCCAAAATCTCGGTTAAATGAATATTTTCATCAGCATGAAACAGAGTTTCAAAATATTGAACTCCTGCCCCAGCAATGGCCTCAAACCCTTCAACTATATTACCCCTATCATCTGCTGTCTTCCATATAGTATTAACAAATTTGCTATGGTTAGCAAATTTATGAAAGAAAGGTGTGTTATCATCACCATATAATAACCAGATGGCTCTACTCTTCTGTCTAGCTTCTTTCTCTCTATCAAGCAAAATGTTTCTTCTTCTAGCTTCCAAAGCATACAGAGAATCTTTATCAGCTTCAATAGTAAAACCAAAACCCAAATTGTTGCAAGAATTCCCTAATAATTGCTCAATCTCAGTTAATTCTTTAGTATCACAATCTTTTCTCTTGACAGACCAACAGATAGATACATTTTTAATCTTTTTAATATTTTTAGAGAATTGAGATGCAGGAGTCAAATCAGAATTATCATAAAAATTTCCAAGTGTTTTTCAATAATAAAACCAGATCCTCATGTTCCAACTAGTGAGGATTGAACTTGAAAGGAATATGAAGAATATTATCATGTCCCAAGATTTGCAAGAAAACAGGTTGATGATCTGATTCTCCCCCACACCCAACCCATTGATGAAAGCAAAGTTCAAATTCCAAAAGATCAACAGAAATCAACAATCTGTCCAATCGTTTACAAATATTTTCGCACCCAACTCTTCTGTTGTTCCAAGTGGGTAAAACCACACTTGGTTCAATATCTACAAGACCATGATCATCCAGAATTTTTGTAAAAAATCAGACAGACAATCACTTCTGGCCCTATCACCCCAAATCTCAGATAAACCAATGGAGAAGTTCAGATCCCCACCAACAATAATCTTAGAACAATTAAGACTCACAAAATCCAGTAGATTGTTCCAGAACCCTTCCCTCTCAACATAAGGTCCATAAATATTAAGAAATCCTAACTCCATTTTAAGTTCAGTTGAATAAAGAGCAACATATAAACCCGAATCCATTGCCCAAGAATTCAAGAATCGTAAAACTCCACAATTCCAACCCACAAGCAAACCCCCAGATTTGCCTTTAGCATCCACTGAACAAAAATACCACCCAGGTAGCAAAGATTCCAAGGAACAAGCAGATCGAACCCCATCACCCATAGTTTCTTGAATGAATAAGACATCAACAGACTAGTCAGCGACTAATCTATAGATAGCTAACTTTTTAGGTTTACTAGCTAAACCTCTATAATTTAGAGTCATAAAAATCATATGAAAACACTAAAAGAGGCCTCCACTGCTCTAAGTGCCTCATAATCATTAGATTGAACTATACCTTCCTCAGGTATATCTACAGTTAAATGATCCCTTTTTCCAACAGAAATAATAGGGGCCAAACATCCCTTAGAGCTGGATCAAAGAAAATAACCTAAACTAGGACCCTTCAAAGCCTTGATAGGAGAGATAAAACCTAAATCCCTGAGACTGGAATCACCCACATTAAAATTATCCAATTGTTCCACTCTAGTCTCCAAATTTTTACTACAATAAATTCCCTCCTCAACATCCATCAAGGCAGCCAAACTCAGTGATTTAATAATCGGAACACTAAGATCCAGGTTAGAACTTTCAGCAATATTACAAGGTTTTGGAGAAATAGAATCAGATTTATTAACTAAATCCAAAGGAATTAAACCCTCTCAACCAGAATTAGTATCTGAAGCCAAAGAAATAGGACCCTCCCGACCAGGTAATTGGAAATTAGAGGAAACAACAAGAGTAGTAGGTTGCTTAACTCTCCAAACAGATTTGGTCTTAGGAAGCATAAAAGTTTGTTTTTTTTCAAATGGTAATAGACAATGTTCTAAAAGATGACCATAACAGTGACATCTATTACATCTGAAAGACAAACCAACATAGTCTAATGGCTGTGTAAAAACAAAATCACCTTTTTGGATGACAATATCTGCAGCTAGACCATTACGCAGGTCCGATAAGACCAAAACTTTCCCAAGACAACAAATACCAGTATCTAAAAATGACACATCAGCTTCAAGAAAGGTACCAAGATAATTTCCCAGCATCCTAAAGGATTCCATAGACGAAAATGCGAAAGGTAAGTTGGGAAATTTAACCCAAATAGGAATGGAGTCATACTTTTTGATACGAGGGTCAAATAAGGGTGTCCACCGTTTAAGGAAAAGTCCCAAATTGTCCCATTTCCAAAATCCTTTCAAAATAATATCCAAATTCTCGGCCTTCTGAAACTTGAAAGCAATCCAGCCCCTGGGAAGGATGGAAACCTTCGGACAAAGACTAATCAAAGAAAGCCATGAGTCAGCGACCCACCTGTGTAAACCCTCAACATTGATCTTCCTACCTCCAAATCTACCCACTAGGCTTAATTAATTAGTTAACACAATCTCATTAAGGGGAATATCCTCAGCTACCACCAGAAGAATAGGTTTTTCCATTTTACGAACACATTTCCTATTCTTCCCAGCTACCTTCTTCGTACTGTGCATAGAAGGACCATCCCTAGGTTTCTCATAAACCCTAACATTCGCATGCTCATCAGAACCAACAACACTATCATCAAGAGGTTTCATTAACGGAATATCCAATGAGACTCGCGTAGAACACTCAACTAGACCAGCAACAAAGGGTGGTAACCCAAAATCACCCTTCAAAGAAGTATCCGACTTCATCAGATTAACCTCTGAATCCTTGTTAAAGGAAAAATATGAAATCTTCTGTCTTTCAGATACTCTACCCATCCCCAACAATGATAGACACCTGTCTATCATAGAAACATGTTGATTCTCCTTCGAGGACTAGGTATTTTGTGGATAGCATGCCAACGCTTTAAAATCCCGCAACGGAATCAAGTTCTAAGCCCCTAGTGTCACAGTGATGACCCGACACCCCAATAGGCACCCACCAAGGGATATAAGACCAAAATCAGAATGCAAAACCCACAGAAGGAGATAACAACCCAGTTCCAACAACACGGAGAAAAACAACACCCACAAAATACCGACCAAGTTGATAAGATATCCCTTCGAAGAAAACAAACACTCTGCCAAATGCCAACAATACTAAAGCCAGAAAATGCCACAAATACAACGTAGCATTCCATCACCTAAACGGCTAGTAATCCCCACGGCTACAGGAAAGAAAAACAACCTCTGAAACCAGAAGCAGAAATCCGGTATAAAAACATCCAATTCTCCCACATAGCACCAGTCTAAAACCCACTAACATACAACCATACCAGTTAATAAGACGACATACCCAAGCATCAATACAGAGTAAGTATTCGTCAACATACCAAATATGTAGCCAACTAATAATGCCTTCACAGGAACGTGCAATAGTTCACCACCAGCACCAGAAGACCAGGAAAAACCCCAATCAAGCCGAAATGCATGCACAAGCAAAGTTAAAAACCGTCGCCCAGGAACTAGGAGCTAATAGATAGTAGGGACACAAGATTCACTCCAAAACGCAAATAGCAGAAACCCTTAATCAAACAATCAATCCATACCACAGGCCAAAAACCCCGAAACACAGCATACCAGAGCATGGAATAGCACTGTCGCCACGGAAAAACCAAAAAAACAAGTGATATCGATCCAATAGTTTACGCATGTCCCAACTCATTCACATACCAACCAAAATCAATACCCAACAATCGTGTCAATACCACATATCTGGTGTTAAAAGCTCCTGACAGCAAATCTGACCAAAATAGACTACAAGCTCCACAAATAGAACGAGGCATAAACACGTAAAATCTCACAATACAATCACGTACTAATCATAACATCGGGAACATTATGATCATTAAGTATGACCAGAAACCCTGCCACCAGAATCCAATTCATAATCAATACATTAAAAGATCAATAAAATTCATCGCCAGATCAATCAGAACATGTCTAATCCACCATTATAACTCCTGCTAGCGCTCCGAGGACCAAAATCGCTCCAAGATTAGGTGTATCACCAACGCAATGGCCAAGATTACTCCAGGAACTGCATTAACGGCCAAGATAAACTCTAGTAACGCTCCAGTCTCCAAGATTCGACTCTTCATTTCATCATGACCTCGTATAAGTGTGAATTATCAAACCCATAGAGGAAGATGTGTAAGTCATCCTAAAGCTTACACATCTTCCTTTTAGCCCATAGAGGAAGATGTGTAAGTCATCCGAGAGCTTACAGGTGTCCTTTGTAAAAAATAATAAATATTATAAAAAAATAACATATCAACTCAATTTAGATTTAAAATATTTCTTAGAACCACATATATATGTATATAAGATTACAAATTAAAACCATAAACATTATGTTCATATTTCCTCAATATTTCTACTCTAAAAAAATGGGTTTGGAGTTAAAAACATTTGATTCCTTTGGAGGTTTGAGATCTTTTTAAGATAAATCTATATTGGTAATAAACAAGTAGATGTGCCAACTACTTAGCTCATGCCGTTGGGTCTCAAGATGAAATGGCAATTATGTTAAAAGTTTGTAACATTAAAATCGATAGTTTACGAGAAGAACCATCCAAAAAGATCTTGATCTTTTTATACATTCAGCCTGGTTGTAAAATGGCGAATTCCTTAGATTAGATAGGCTGTATTTTTTACAACTTTTTAAAATGATGTAGAAACTGATTGTTCACGACATATTCACTATTGCATAAGGTTTTTGTATATGAGAGCTTTTGTATAAGAGGAAAATATTAACATGGATGGTTTCTCACTTAACGTATCCTATTGTCTTGTTTATGAGAAACCTCTCTCTTGGATGGTTTCTCATAAAGGTTTTTCGTGCCTCTAATATTATCTTATAAGGTTATTTTTCCAAAAATTCAAAAGATATTAACATGGATTTTTTATCCTAAATAAATATGATTCATTAACTTACATTCATGCTTATATCGTTTTGACAATATAAGAGTTTAGAATTGGTAAAAAGGAGATCAATTAACAAATCTGGTTACATAAAACTGGCTTTGATAAGTATTATCACAATGCAAATTTTAATATAGTTTTGGCTTTGATAAGTATTATCACAATGCAAATTTTAATATAGTTTTGACAAGGTAAGAGTTTAGAATTGGTAAAAAGGAAATTAATTAACAGATCTGATTACATAAAATTGATTTTCATAAGTATTATCACAATGCAAATTGGTATTTCATTACATATATGCTTGCAAGGTGAGGGTTTTGTTAGTGATTTGTTTCAATTGTGAATACTCACTTATTTGATCCATCATCCTTTGTCTCAATAATATACATTATTAAATTTAATTACATTGGAATCGTAGCGTGGGAACTGCCCTAAGATGAATGGTACAAGCACTAAATAAATGAGGATGATGACTATGATGAGGATGATGAAGATGATGAGGATAGGTTTAGTTGAAACTTTGCTTTGATTTTATTTTCAAGCATTTGCAATGGAATGGTGATGATGATGACTATGATGATGATGATGAGGATGCTGATGCTGATGATGAGGAGAATGATGATGATGATGATGATGAACAATGATGGTGGTGGTGATGATGATGATGATGATGATGATCACGATGACTATGACTATGATGACGACGATTATGATGACGAGGATGATGATGTTGATGACAACGATAATGATGAGGAAGAGGATGATGATGACTATGATGATGAACAATGATGGTGATGATGATGATGAATATGATGAGGATGATGATCACGATGACTATGACTATCATGACGGTGATTATGATAATGGTGATGATCATTGTGATGATGATGATGTTGATGACGATGATGATGAGGAGGAGGAGGAGGATGATGACTATGATAATGACTATGATGATGAAAATGATGGTGATGATGATGATGTTGATGACGAGGATGATGACGATGCTGACGATGATGAGGAACAATGATGATGATGATGATGGTGGTGGTGGTGATGATGATAAGGATGATTTCAATGATGATGATGAGGATGATGGCTATGATGATGATGATGATGATGATGACAACAACGATGATGAACAATGATGGTGACGATGATGATGATGATGAGGACGAGGATGATGATGATGACGAGGAGGAGGAGGAGGAGGAGGAACAATGTTGATGATGATGATAGGTTTAGTTGAAACTTTTCTTTTTATTTTCAAGAATTTGCAATGGAATGATGATGATGAATATTGATGATGAGGAGGAGGAGGAGGAAGACAATGATGATGATGAGGATGATGACTATGATGATGAGGAGGAGGAGGAGGAGGATGATGACGATGATGATGATGATGGCGATGATGATGATGATGATGAACAATGATGGTGATGATGATGATGAGGATGATGATGATGACGATGATGAACAATGTTGGTGATGATGATGAGGATGATGACTAAAATAATGATGATGAGGATGAGGATGATGATGACGATGATGATGATGGTGATGACAATGATGATGAATAATGATGGTGATGATGAGGATGAGGATGAGGATGATGATTATGATGAGGAACAATGATGATGATGATGATAGGTTTAGTTGAAAATTTGCTTTGATTTTATTTTCAAGCATTTGCAATGGAATGATGATGATGAACAATGATGAGGAGGAGGAGGAGGATGATGACAATGATGATGATGAGGATGATTACTATGATGATGAGGAGGAGGAGGAGGATGATAATGATGATGATGATGACGACGACGACGACGACGATGATGGCGATGATGATGATGATGAACAATGATGGTGATGAGGAGGAGGAGGAGGAGGAGGAGGATGATGATGATGATGATGATCACGATTACTATGACTATGATAATGATGATGATTACGATGATGATGATGATGAGGATGATGATGACTATGACGATGAACAATGATGGTGATGATTATGATGATGATGACGACGACGATGATGAAAATGATGATGATCACGAGTAGTATGACTATGATGACGATGGTTATGATGATGATTACGATGATGAGAATGATGATGACTATGATTATGATGATAACAATGATGACGATGATGACAATGATGATGATGAGGATGATAACTATGATGATGATAATGAGGATGATGAGGAGGACGAGGAGGAGGATGACTATGATGATGATGATGAGTATGATGAGCATGATGAGGATGATGATGGTGTCGATGATGATGAACAATGTTAGTGATGATGATGATGAGGATGATGACAATGATGATATGAGGATGATGACTATGATGATGATGATGAGGATGAGGATGATGAGGATGATGACGATGACAATGATGAAGAACAATGATGGTGATGATGATGATGACGATGATGAGGAGGACGAGGATGAGGATGAGGATGATGATGATGATGATAGGTTTAGTTGAAACTTTTATTTGATTTTATTTTCAAGCATTTTCAAAGGAATGATGATGATGACCATGACAATGATGATGAACCATGATGATGAGGAGGAGGAGGAGGATGCGAAGGATGATGATGATGAGGATGATGACTATGATGATGATGATGAGGAGGAGGATAAGGATGATGATGATAATGAGGATGACGACGATGAAAATGATGATGAACAATGACGATGATGATGATGATAATGATGTTGAGGAACAATGATGATGATGATGATAGGTTTAGTTGAAACTTTTCTTTGATTTTATTTTTAAGCATTTTTAATGGAATGATGATGATGACCATGACTATGATGATGATGATAAGGATGAGGACGACGACGACGATGATGACTATGACTATGATGATGATGATAAGGATGAGAACGACGATGATGATGAGGAGGATGATGACTATGATGATGATGATGATGATGATGATGACGATGATGATGATGATGAACAATGATGGTGATGATGATGAGGAGGAGGAGGAGGATGAAAGATGATGATGAACAATGATGGTGATGATGATGATGATGATGACGATGACGAGGAACAATGATGACGAGGATGATGACTATAATGGTGAGGATGTCTATGATGACGACGACGATGATGATGATGATGATTATGATGGTGATGATGATCAGTGTTGGAGGCCTTCCTTACCCTCCACTAGCCATTGGCAAGGATCCTAAGACCTCATAATGGCAACCATGGTCCTAAGAAGAACGTAATGGTGAAGACTATATTGTAAAAATAATCGAACATGTGTGAATACGAATTCGTTGTTGAAAAAAGTTAGTCATTAAATGAGATAAATGTTAGTGAGTAAATGCTCTAAATGTTAGGCAGAAGCACGCGCGTGCCTAATTGTGTGTGTGTGTGTGTGTAAATACATGCACATGGTCTTATTAACGTGTGCGCATGCTCAACTACGTGTGCTCGCATTGATTACTACTTAAAAAAAATAGAGATCTGGATTCCTAGGATTGTTACCAATTTTCACAGGTTTTCTATAGTTGTTTGCACATTTTTTGCTCCTGGACTCTGCAATTTGGCTCACACTCCATCACCACTCTTTGATCTATTGGATAGAGGTTCACTCTTGGAATCTAACAAACATATTCAATGGTCTTGGAAGTTAGTGGAAAGATTCAAACTATAAGTTTTCATTGCAAGAAGAGATCATTTTGAATAGGTATGGTGAATTGTAAATAATTGTTTTAATTCACAAGCTTTTAGATCATTTCATTGATTTATGTTTTATGATATGCCTGCAACAACATCTCTCTCATAGACAACATTTAATTTCACAAGAATAAATCCCAACTTCACATCTAAACAAGTGTCATATTCTCCATATAAGATGAAGTATGCAATGTTAACTAATTTACATTTGCACATGAATATATTTTGATTTCAAACAATGATGGCATAGATGAAGTTATCTCTTGAGACTCTTCAATTTAAAAAAAAAAAACCTTTGAGGTAATCATGGGAGAGGGTCCATATTGAATAGTTCACCAAGTTGTCCATATTATCTATACAAGATGAAGCATGCAATGTAGACCAATAATCATTTGCACATGAATATATTTTGATTTCCCACAAGGATGGCATAGATGAGGTTCTCTATTGAGACTCTTCAATTTGTATAAAAAACTTGGAAGCAATCATCTGAGAGGGTCCATATTGAACAGTTCACCAACTTTTTCGTGCTCTCCTCTTCATGCTAGATTTATCATAACATGCCTTTGAGCTTGACAGGGATGCCTCTACCTCAATGATTTCTCCTTTTTTCGAGGGATTTACAACCTCCTCATTGTGTAATTAGTCAATTTTTTCTCTTAATACTTAACTTGTAACTTAATGAGTGTAATTTATTCAATTTATTCCCAAGACATCCAAAAACCAACTTGTGTCTTCCCTCACAACTAATGTGGCATATTACGTGTAATGTCATCTCGTCCGAAGGTGTTGCAAATGAAGAATATTTCTCTCATCTTCTTTTGACTTCCAATACTTTTTGAACACAAAGGAAGTCATAATCCTATAGTATAATACCTGCAAACTTGAATCTCTTTACTTGACTCAAATAGAGTATAGAAATGAAACTTTGGTTCGAACATAAAGAGAAACCTTTAATCAGTGTTTATGTATCAATGCAAATAATTACCATATTAACATATCTGTAATTTAGTCAATTATGTTGGAACGCATCATGTTTCTTGTATAATGGAACTAATACCTTATTTGTTTCTTCTTATGCAGGGGTAGACCTCAAATTTTTGATAAAGAAACTTTTGGAGATGGGAAACTCACATAACAGAGCAAGAAAAACTAGAAGGAATATGCCCATTGAAAAGGAAAATGAGGTAAAAGAAAAGGATATGTTGGAAATGGAGAGAGTGAGACATGGTCTAGACATTTCCACTGATATTGCGACTGATCCTAATAGATTTTATGACATAACAACCTCTACTTCAGAACCACAGGTGAAGCGGTTGCATCCAACAGACCTAACTCGAGTTCCAATGTCAACACAATCTCCAACCAACAATCCATCAATGAGCCATGTTGAAGCTCTTGAAGACATAGGTATATTGAGAGACGATGAGTATGAATCGTTGGACCTAGGAGCAATGATTAATTTTCAATCTCTCCAAGAAGACCACAACCATGTAGAGCACACTCCCAATATAGACCGACATGTGAATGAAGCACCATAACAAAGAAGCCTTGGGATCCGTAGCTCATGTCCACCTTCCCTACCTCGACTGTCTACTGCAAGAAAAAGGACTCCTAGACGTATCCATGTGGATGAAAGTTGGTTGTCAGGCCTTGAAGGTAAGTTGCCCAAATGCACTATTGATTGGAAATGTAGCAAATTAATGAAGGAATATTTTGAATCCAAAGGCGATGCAGGTAAATGTCAATTATTACTATACTTGTTAAATTCAAATTGTTTAGTTGTTGTTAGGAAACTTCTGGGCATAAATATGGTTAGAAGTTCAAAGGCTAACAATCATATTGTTAGAAATATCCAATCTGCTTTTAATGTGATTGGGAAGACGTCCTGTACTAAATATCTTTGTGCGCCTCGTCGTGTGTTATCAAAATAAGTTGTAAGCAAGTCCACATGGAAATGTCACCTCCTTTCACACACTTCTCAGATACTTAGATTAAATAGAAAAACTATTTTGAAGTACTCTATTATAAGAGAAAATTTGTAGACTCCAGGTGGAAAACATTGTTGGGATTTTTTCGGCAGGTTTCCTCATCGAGATATGAAGCTAATTGATGTTGTTCAGGAATTAGTACAAACGTTATAGCATGATCATACTAGACCTTCATCTAATCAAATAGATGTGATAAAGATGAGAAAATGTTCTACAGAATGTGAACCCCATGTCAAACACTTCCTTGACACAACACAGACTGAACTCTATGAGAGATTCATGAATTAGCACACACAATTGAACCTGGGCCAAAGGCGCTTTGAGAAATGTAAACCATGGTACATTCGTATATGCATTGATCTAAACACATGATGTTGTAGCTGATACCATGTAGAATATGAATATTTTTATGACACGTATCAACATATATTTTGTGATTTGCATACTAACCTTGAGCAGGGCTGCAATGAATCTGTAATACCACTGAATGCATCGAGAGATTTTATCGTCAATATCATGTGTCTAAGGAATGAAGGACAAAAACACTATGGAAAATCAAGTCTATATGGGAATTGTTCCAGGTGCAGTGGGTTTCCTCTTTTGAACCGTTGCATTCATGGAAGTGATAAAAATCAATTTGGAAATATGAGCGTGGAGATGTAGAGATTTAAGTACGTAACCTATCAATTATATAGTGCAAAGGAAAGTAAAAAGATTGCATTAGTGAAGTCATAGGTGCAAATGATTATTGCATGTTTTTCCTCTTACATGTTCAGTTTCTACATATACATTCTTTAAAGGTCACATTCTAATATGACCCTTGTTTTCATGGCAATAGGTACGAGTATGTGATTTTTTTATGGAGTTCTACAAGAAAACTAAGCAGTGTGTTCAACATGTGCATGTAGCGCGATGGAAAGATGAGCAGTATAAAAAATGCAAGGACAAATTTCCTATTGGGACCATATTGTCAATTGTGGATTTTGCATAAAACTACACCCTTCAGCCAAAAAATGAAATTCAGAGTCAATACTACCATTCCGACCATGTCAGCATCATGGTACATATTGCATATAGGTATGGCCCTGAGAGAAGCATTAACAATAGGATAATACAAAAGGAGACAAACTTTTATATAAGTGATGATAGATGCCATGATCTGCATTATGTGCAACAATGTTTTTGAATTTTATATGATCAACTAAAGGAGGGAGATATACAGATGGATCGACATTGGATATGGTCAGATGGTTATGCGGGCCAGTTCAAAAATGCCCGAGCCTTCAAATGGATGAGTATGTTACATAAGACTTATAATGTGCTGCATATATGGAACTACTTTGAGACCGGGTATGATAAAGGTGAGCATGACTACACCTGTGCATGCATCAAGACAACACTACGAAGGGAGGAGATGAGGTTTACCAGAAACCCCCATTCAAAGATGGAAAATACATAGTTCAATGGTGCTCTACAACAATGTCAGACCAAACTAAAGTGCAACATACATCAATAGGGGTAGGAAGGCCAGTAAGGAATTTTTGGCATGTGGTTGACATAGATCGATCATGTTCCTATAGTTGCAGAACACTACAAGGAACACATGGATTTCATTCAGTTTGAAGCTCAAACAACCCCATATTTGAAATATGCATGCAGAAACTTGCTTTATTTTGCATCCCTTGTAGCAGTGGTTAATGGGATGAATGTGAATTCATGGATTGGGTTGATGATTGGGGTCATGTGTCACTTGCAGTAGACCCACCTGTAGTCGATGAAATAACCCACTTAGAGAAGGGTCAGTCAGCGATTTCAATAGACTACGAATATATCTAAGATCTTGTACAACCAGGACACATATATGTAGTTGTTTCCCTGAAAGACAATGAATGGGGCACGCATTATTGGTTGGAACGATGCATTCGAGGTAAGCAAATCCTGAACGGATCATTGATTGATGATGAAGGAAATGAATTTCCTATTGGATCGATGGTGGTTGAGGGTGAATATATTACACTATATGGGAAATCAAGAAGAACTAGTGGGCATGTATTCATGGATTACAGACCAGGTTCTGTTGTCTATCACATCACAAACTTGATTATTGGCACAAACATCCATCTATAGACAATGTCAACCAAGAACTCAACCAAGGTATTTTACTTCTTACCTCATTCACAGCATGAGAGATTGATGGAGGAAATTAGAAACAGAGAGGATCTAGATGGCTATATTGAATGAAATTAGGTAATTATGCTTACACTCCACTTGGGTGAAACCCTAGTTTTCAAAATATGGCCTCAAGGCATGACCGGGTTGTGTAGAGTCGGGTGGGAGGCCACCCTGGCCATAGTATCGTGCCATGATCCCAACGGAACCAACGATTTGTCCATCGGATCCCTGGTCAATGTTCTATGGCGAGTGGTGAAAGAGGCTTAAGCATGTGAGTAATAAAAATTTTGGTCAAAAGTGAGATATTATTGCAACTAACTGAAACATGCTTATTTTTTTGGCCTTCCATTAGGCTTGTATTGCATCTTTTCAGGTTTAATTTTTTTCCAAAATTGGAGGGAGGAAATATTGTTAGGAAACTGACATCATGTCCTTCATAGGTTTGATAACTCCACACTTTATATTCCTCTCTACATGTCCTTCCTGGTAAACCAAAATCTTTGCAACTTTCTCTCCAATTTGTGTTGGATTTCCCTACTAATCAAAAAATAATTTCTCTAATATTGTAAAATGGTACTTGACTTTTGCATTATGCTTTCATCTCTAAATTGTAATTGCTATTCTAGTAATTTTTTATCCTTCTTCTATTTGAGTCAATAATTAGAATTGAATGTGAAAGAAAAAGGTATAACAAAGAGAAAGGTCAAAGAGTTGTTCACATTTAAGAGATACAGTTTCTATCATATACCATAGCTAAATACACCTGTCTTAAGTCTTCTGGCACAACTCAGATTATGTATTTCCAAGTAACATTTCTTCTATATTTTATTGGAGAAATATAGTTCTTTCTTGCATATTAAGTGTTCCAATCGGGACATTGGGGGCAATAGAGATATGAGATAGTATACTTCCTTCCATGTCGATGGAAAGCAAATTACATTCAAGAGATATCAGATTGGAATATGTCTGGTGTTAGAGTGCATAACATGATTTTTGGATATTTTTATAGCACTTGTATTTTCACTGTGTATAACAATGGGGTCCTCATATTTTACAACTAAATATTCCAATGCTTTCTTCATTCAAATGACTTGTGTACAACATAATGCAATAATAATGTACTCTGCTTCTATGGTAGACAATTAAATGGAGAATTGTTTTTTGCTTCGCCACGACACCAAGCAATATCCTAAGTAGAATTCACTCCACTAGTGATTATACACATTGCTCGGAGTTCTCACAACACTCCCAACAAGTTTTCATGAATCTTTTCTTCTGATTTCACACTTCTTGGAATTGAATATACATATGTGTCCTTGATCACATGTTTGGCTCACACTTAAAATATTAGGGTTTAATTTCTTTAGAAGAAAAACATTTTCATCTTTCACCTTGTGTCTAAGAGCCATTGTACCCTTCCCAATTATTTTAGAAGATACATTATAAACTTAGTTGGGTCTCCTGTCATGTGTTTTGAGCATCCATTGTCCACATGCTATAGATTCTATTGTTATATTGCACATAGAGCTATGGAATATTCCACATCATCCGTCTTCTTCCAAACCTTCCTCTCATCATTTCCTTGAGATTTTGTGGTGTCATTCTCCATAGCAATCACTAGTTTACAATTTCTAGCAATGTGTCCTTGATTACCACATTTGTAACATTCTATACTATAACTCTATAGAGGAACAAAAGAATTATATTGTCTTCCTTTTGTATTTCTTCTAGTGACATTCTTCTTATGGAAAGAAGATTGTGATGTAATTCCTTTCCTAATATGAACCATTAGTTTACAATTTCTAGCTATATGTCCGAAATTGTTACAGGCATAACAATTCCCCATAATGAGTTGTTGATGTTTGCTTGGAACATTATTTGTCCTTCTTTCATTTGAGAGAGAGCAAATTTTTTACTGTATTCCTTTACAACTGGTCTCATAAGTGCATCAGCCTAACTTCTTGTTTTCCTTCTTTATTTATGAAAGAGGATTTTTTGTCTTCTTTCCTTTGTCATAACCTAGTCCAGTTTTATTACTAAATAATCTTTGACAAATTAGGATGTCATCCATAGCTTTTGAACTGCTCTTAAACTTTGATTGAAAGTATTATTCATTTGTCTTCTTTCTAATCAAGATCAATCAAGCTTCAAACTTTTCTAATTCTTGCTCTCTTTTCTTGAGTTGATGTTCTAGATTGTTTTCAACCATTTTGGCTTCTTGAAGCTGTTTTGCATCATTGTTTTTCTCCTCAATTTTTGTCATAAGAATTTTTTTATTTTTTGTACATCCTTTTATACTTCCCCATTTCTTCAAGAGCACTTACAAGTTATGCGTCAAGATCTACCACACCTACTACTTCTTCTTCAGGGATTTTGTTTTCTATACCCATGAATACGAATTCAACATCTTTATCTTCACTGGACTCATTTGAGAAGTCATCATCCATGGAGCAAAAGGTCTTCTTTTTGTTTTTATAATAATTTTTTTCTTCTTTGAATGTTCATGGAACTCATCATCATATTCTTGTTTGGGATAAAGTAATTCAGAAGCAAAGTGACCGATCCCAGCATACTTAAAACATTTTAAGGGTAATTTCCATTTGTACTTACTAGTACCTCTTTTAATATTTTTAACAAGAAGTGCTTCTTCATCATCGGAATCTTCTGATTGAATCTTTGTTTTAGATTTCTTAGCTACCTTAGATGCTTTAAAATTTTCTTCCTTCTTTTGAGAATTATCTTGCCTAGTCCTAATTTCATAAGCTATGAGGATCCCATATAGTTATTCCATGGTGAGTTTTTCAAGATCTTCCCTATATTCTATGGTGGAATATTCTGATTGTAAATCATTGGAAGTGATCGTAGTACTTTTTCAACTATTTCCGTTTCTTTCAATTATGCTCCTATCCCTTGAATTGCATTAACGATTTCATCAATTTTCTTAAAGTATTCTAAAATGTTTTCTTCTTCCTTCATTTTTATACTTTCAATTTGAATTTTAAAAGTATGGAGTTTGGCCCTTTATAAATTCATGTCTCCTTCATAGATGGTCTACAATTTTTCCCAGATATCCTTTGTTGTTTTTCAATCCATCACTTTGGCAAAGACTATTCTGTCTAATCTAGAGAATATTGCATTAACAGCTTTAGCATTGTATCAAATTTAGTTTATTCCTTCAAGATCCATGGGAGGATATTTTGGATATATATACCATGTTTCTACAGACATCCAAACATCTAGTCTAATATAAATTGTATGGCTTCTCATCCTAATGCTCCATAAAGCATGACCTTCTCCATTGAATATTGGGACCTTAGAAGATGTTTTCACTTGTTGATCCATAGTGATAAAAGATATATCTTCAAGTGTTTAAACATTTAGTGAAGATCCTGATCTGATACTAATTGTTAGAAAATGAAGCAATACTAAGAGGGGGGGTGAATCAGTATTAAGAAATGTATTTAAATTTTTATCACTTTAAACAAAATCAACAATGAACATAGAACACACAATATTATCATGGAACCCCAATAGGGAAAACCACAAATACTTCCTATTACTACAAAATTATATTTACAATTAGTTTGCAAGAACCAACTTGCTGGATGCACCAAAACTCAATTTTTTCATCTACAACTAAAGGATGTACCAACACCCTGTTTACCAGCAACAATTGGAAAGAGGATATGACCCCATAGAGGCTTGCATCATGTCCTTGCGCCTCCCAACCACCCTTATATGATAATTCAATATCTGAATTCTATACACCTTTATATATTCCAATTGAATGTAGAGAGACACTTGTCTGAAGGTTTAAAGATTTTGTCATATACCCTCATCCATGCCTCTTCATCCTATAGTCATGTATATTCATCGTGACTCTTCACAAAATTCTCCCACGATTTTTACAACAAACTTTCTTCAACGGACTTTCCGCAATTATCTTTCTGCAACAACCTTTCCGCAAACCACATTTCCATAATTTGCGAGCATTCCTTTATTCCACAATTGTGGGTTCACTTTCACATCCTCCTTCCAAAAAATAATTCCACTACTAAACTTCCACAACAATATTTTTGCAATCTCCCTTTCCGCAATATGCAGGAACACCTTTCTTCCAAAATCGTTGGTTGTGGGTTGCAGGGCTTCCTTTCAACTTTTTCAAAACAAGATTCCGCATTTACCCTTTCTGCAACGAGATTTCCAAAATTGTTCTTTCCACAATATACGAGAACTCCTTCCTTTTGTAATTTCGTGTTGCGGGTTGCAGGTATGCATTTCCTAAATTTAAAAACAACTTTCGTAATTATGTCACCACAACGTTCTTTTCGTAGTCGGGTTGCGGATTGTGGATGTGCCTTCCAACTTTTTTTGAAATGGGATTCCAAAATATCTTCTTGCAAATATATTTCTGCAAATTCTGTGAACCATCGATCACTTGCGGAATCCTCCTCGTCCGTTGATCAGCGATCAAACATGGAATTTCACTTTGTCACTCCATAATGTTATCTTCCACACACATTTACTTTGTGGATCCTTCCCTCGTTCTCTGTTTAAACGAACCAACTACAAAATTTGTGGTTCTGTGTTGATCTATGTTGCCAACAATGTCAATTTAATCAACAAAACATTCATATTCATTCACATAAATTCACATACATTCATTTGACATAAACACATTCATCATCTACTCAATGAAACATTCTTTAACCTGGAAACCCATCTAGGAAAATAAAAAAGGTGCTCTTCATCTAGAATGAGAAATATATGGCACCTTTGGTATGTGCACTTAGCTTTAGAATATCTATAGATATTATTATCTTATCTATACATACTTCTCTCTCCTCTCATGCTCTCTGGTGTTTTGTCACTCGATCTTCTCCTAATTGACTCTACTGTTGATCCACACACAACCTGCATCAAATAATCTTATCTGTACTTTTGTGCACTTAGCTATAGATTATTCAACTCTTCTTACATATGTAAAAACCTACTAACTGGCCGAGTAAGCAACTAAGAGGGTAAAACAAGTAAGTATACAACCAAGAAACCCAGCAGAAAACAACCAACAAGTGCACACTACCTAGGTACTTTGTTCTTATAGAATATTAAATGTCACTATCAGTCGACTTCATTCAGTTAGCCAATAGGTTTTCATTCATATTATAGTGGAATTTGTCAGTAGGAACTAGCATAACATATTACAAATATCCTTTTATTCCTTACAGCACATGTGACTTTCGTCAATTCTAGTCGACCTCGTACCCACGATCATCCTTGAACTGTCGTTTTTAGTCGTTTCACATCTTCTCTAGCATGGTTCCTTTTATCGTGGTTGATCTCATCGCATCCTTTTCTATTGTCACAAATTATCTTCTATCACTAACTCTTCCTTTTGTTGTAGCTTATTATGTGGTTATTTCTTTCCTTCACACTTTCTTGCTTATCTGCTTATTCTCTTGCTTCTCTTCTTCTGTCGCAACTTCTCTTATTTCTAGCGTCCGAACTCTTTGCCTTCTTAGAAATAATTCTACTAAATTATGCCTATATTTTCCTAGGTCCAACAACCCCCTAACACTCACTTGTGGCTTGTCCCAATCCACACAAATATTTTCAACAAATTCTGCATCTGTAACGACTTTACCTTGAAATTCTTGGAATATTTTCATTACCTCTTCTGTCTCTCATCACACATCTTCGTCTTCCTTCTACAAGTTTTCCACAAGATCAGAATTAAGGTGTTTTGAAATTACAATCCTTGAAGCCTTTGTTGCTCGTCGCACCCTCTGATGTACAGGCTGAATAATGCTTGTAATCGTTTCGGCTTCAGCTTGCAACTCTGTGACTTTATCTGTCCTTTGTTGTTGTTACATGTGCAACACCGTAACTTGTTGTTGTAGCTTCTTTGTTTCCATTGAATTATCCATTTTCTTTGTTAAGGGTACTTTTTCATCTCATTCTTCAGTTGAGTTACTCCTATATTAGCTATGCACAATTTCTTTGTGAATTTTTCTAGCTTAGCATCATCGATCAAGGATTCCCACTTCTAAGAGACTTGGTCAACATCCTTGGCGCAGGATGACTCTGCTTCTTCGATTCTCTTCGTAGCCTCTACCATCACTTTTATTATTTCTTCTATTTTGAAAAGGCATTGATTTGGAGAGGTAGCACAAACAAGATGGAAAAGTTCATCGACATCACTTAATTATATCCTAGGATTTCTGGAAAGCTGAAGACGAACTCCTAAGTGATTTCCTGGGAATTATTTTCTTTGAATTATTTCTCCTCACAGGAATATCAATTTCATCAACTTCTTCTTCATTGACTATGAAATATTCCATCCCATCTTCTTCTCTTAAGAAACATCACCAAATATATCATGAGCTTCTTGTATGGGTGATGGCGATGCTATATTTTTGTGTCTGTGTTTGCGTTATCCGAAGTATGGGTCAGACCGTTGCATTTTACAAATTGATAATGTGCATTCTTTTGAATCCTTCGGCATGTATTTCGAACAGTTTAGGTGGAGTGTCATTTGGTAGAAAAATTTGGATCGTTGTTCCTCTCTCCTTCATCAGTAGGGCCAAGGAATATTTTCTCTTGCGGGAATCGGAACACTTATTTGTTGATGAACAGGGTAGCTTGAGTGGTAACCTTACTTTAGAGATGACTAGAACTTGCTCAATTTCAAATCTAATCTCTCCCTGTATTGGAACATGTCCGACAGTGTCTTCCATGATAGGCATGGGTGATGCAGTCATGATTTCATATTCAAGAGCTCTATTGTTCTAGAAATCGAAATGACCATACTCTAAACAATTTGGCTTGTCTCTTGGAGTCGTAGACATAAATTTATCTTCTTGCGTGCAAAAAAAATGAAATTAAACTTGGGAATCAAGGTTGATAATGTGCACCCTCTCTCTGCGGTCGTTATTCACACACACGGGTAATCAATGGAAAGGTATATGTCTTTTCATTCACATGGGATCAATTTATGAATAACTAAGGAAAATTATATGTATGTCGTCACTTACCTGTCACATCAAGTGGTAGTTATTTCCATAAAGACGAACATGACCAAAAAGAACGCTGCCAAAATATTTTGGACTTTCCAAATTAATGATGACCACTTGTATTAATGATGTCCAATTATCACTTCTATGATTCTAGTGGTGCTTGCGAGTGTGATATGCCCATAATATTGCGGAAATTTTCTAAGCCCAATCATCTCTTTGGGAATTACAAATCCTTTTCAATGCATTTTCTAGAATCTTATTAAATTCTTTGACAACACCATTCCCTTGAGGGTGATATGGCATTGTCTTTCTATGATGAATTTGGAATTCCTCCGTCGTTTTTTCAATCAACTTGTTGAAAAAGTGCATACCTTAATCGCTTATTAAAATATTTGGGAATACAAACCTTGTCATGATGTTTTCAAACAAAAAATTTACAACAGTCACAACAGTAAAATATTTTACTATCATTTCCTCATCCCATCTTGTCAGGTAGTCAGTTCCAATGATAATATAGAATGCACATGTGGGCTTTGTTATTGGAATGATAGGGCCCACGAAATATATGACCCATTTATCAAATTCTTGCAATGTTACTTTAGGTACCAATGGCATTTCACCCCATCACGAATTATTTCCAGTTCTTTGTCATATATCACATCTACAACCTTAATCTTGGGAATATGCATAAATGGTGGGCCACCACAATCCTCCTTGCAAATTCTTGCACACCGTATCTTTTCCAACGTAATGGATTCCCGTGATACCAACTTGAGATTCATTTAATATCAATTGTCGCTAATTTTCTAAGATGCGGTGTCGAAGAATCTAAGCAGGACCCATCTTAAACAATTGTCCTATGATTAACTTGAAGTGTGTAGCTTGCACCACCAAAATTTTCTTCTGTGCAGTGGTAAATTTAGTCGGCACATCACCCGTACTAAACAATTGTATGATATCTCTATACTAATCATCAAACATGGTTATCGGAAATAGTTGCGCATCAAGGAGACTATCATCAAGGTTCCTAGGATCTTCATCACTTTCAATCCTTGAAATATGGTCAGATCCCAAGTTTAATCGATTGGGTTTAACAATTACTTCAAAATCAAATTCCTGGAAGAGGATAAGCCACTAACAGATCTTCCCCCCAAAACTGGCTTATTGATTAGGTATTTCAATATGGAATTGTCTATGTACATTTTAAAATGTCCACCAAATAAGTAGCGTCTAAATTTATACAGAGCATATACCATCTCTAATCCTTTTTTTTTTTTGTGGTATAATTCTTCAATGTCATAGATAATTTCCTTCTTGTGAAGGCTATAGGATGGTAAATTGACACTTCTCCAGGATGTGTTAGTACCACGCCGAGCATGACAGATGATGTGTTGAAATGTACATGGAACTCTTTCTTCCAGTCTGGAAATACAAGTATGGTGGATGTAACCATATTGTTCTTCAACGTGACCATATTCTCTTGGAAACCATCTATCCATTGGAACTTAATATCTTTCTTCATTAACTTTTCCATCGGAGCAGTCACCTTCACATATCCTTTGATAAAATTTCTGTAGTATCCTGTGTGTCCCAATGTTGTGTGTAATTGTTTAACTGTGGCCGACAGTGGTAGGTAAAGGATGATTGCAATTTGAGCACGACTGACCAACATTCCATCGTAACATACCACATGGCCCAACAAAATTACAAATGGGGCACAAAAGATGCATTTCTTCAAATTTAATGAAATTTTATACTAGCGATAATGTTCCAGCATCATCCAAAGGCTCTTAATATTGTTCTTAATGAGCCCAAATACTATTCAACCATCAAAGTAGAATTCAAGAAATTTGAGAATAAAATATTTAAAGGAAGCAACTACTATTCTAGAAAAAATAGCAGGAGCATTCTTAAGGACAAATGGAATTACCGTATACTTGAATCACCCCCACTCCATGTTAAAGGTGTTCTTGTGTCGATCTTCGTTTGTGATGTGAATTTGATGGTATCTTGAGAAACCATCAGTGAATGAATAAGTCTCCTGACCCCCAATTCTCTTGAGTACCTCATCTATAAACAAAGTTGGAAATGGGTCATGCAAACAAGCATCGTTCAATTTTCTCAAGTAGACACAAATTATTACTTCACCCATAGCCTTTTTTTCTTGTAATACTACCGGGATAATCCATTCTAATTCTTCAACTGGCTCGATAAGGCCCACGTCTGGAATTCTATCTAGATATGATTTAGATTTCTCTTTATACTATGGATTCAGTCGGTATTCTCATTGATTGACAAGTTTTGCATCGAGCCTCGAAGGTATTTTCATCTCTCCTAGATCCCCAACAATCCCCTTCATCTCTGAAAATTTTGTAGGGAACAGATCATGTAACTCATGCAATAATTCCCTGATCTTTCCTACAATATCATCATCCAAATAATATATAATATTGGTGAACTTTGGGTTTTCTGGTGAGCCAATATTAACTTTCTTAATTTTGAGCAGACCCAAGAATTGGTTCCTAGAAATACCAAGTCCTTCCACACCACACATACCTTCATATTTTGGAATGTTTACATCAGGCGGGTCATCATCATTAGGGTCTCCCATCACATTATAGAATTCCATTCAATGGTGTATTTCCACGCTGTTGTAGTTTAAATTTGTCATCGTGATAGGGATATCTTCGAATATCTTCACTTTCATCACTTGTAAAGAAGCATCAATGGAAGGGTGGTCCTCTGTGAACTCAAATTTACGTGTGAAGCTGGTAGATAACTCCTTGCATTCAAGAGTTCCTCATCTCAACTCAATTGATGTATAGAAATTCCTTGGTATCATGTCCAGTGTATGTATGAAGTGATGCACCCATTATTGTTGCGGATATGCCTGCCATGTCGTGGGAAAATACTGAATATGATCAACATGATGTGTGAGTTTTGTATACTTGCAACCAATATAACTGATCTCTTCTCCAAACATGATCTCCAGTAGTCTTTTGCATTATTTCCATTCAGAGATAGATTATTTATGTGTACCCCATCACCTGGCAAGTGTAGCCTTCAACATAAATCCCAAGGCAGAAAATTGTTGTCATTCTGTAACCTTTACTTCAAAATATGTTATAAAAGGCGCAAGGTTAGATAAACCTTCATATTTAGGTAGGTCACTTTCCTCAACTCCTACATGTTGCACAGACCTTATAGTTCTTGTGCATTTCCTTGTAGATACTTCATGCATCTGATTCTGCCAATTTTCTGATGCTTCACCCAGATCAAATGTACAGGAGCTAACACTCTAGCAACTCAGATTTCCATCATTTGTTGGATTTATATAATCATCTCCTGCATATGTGATTTTATAGATATGGTCATGATAGTAACACTTCCCTTCACTGTGCTCTAGTTTAGTATATCTTTGTCCTTCTAGTGTATCAATTGGCACGACCACCTGTATCTCTGAATATTCACATGATAAGATTCTTCTCTTAAAATTTATGATGGTCCGGTTGTCTATCACCCAGTCTATCCCAAAACGTCCATGATATGGGTTTGTATCATTGATAATGTTGATTACTTTGAAATCCTCATATGTTCTCAGGACTTCTACTTCAACATGTAACCGAGTCAGTCAAGCAATATGTAGGACCTTCAACTAATTTGTTATCCTGAGCTCAATAGGACACCAATCAAGTCATGGTTTTCCCATGCTTTCCCATGTATGTCTTGTCAAAAAATTGACACTAGAGTCATTCTCTAAAATGATATAATCCATATCATAATCACCTATTTGTGAAATCATTCTTAGCTCACGACCGATTTTTAATCTCTTGCAGACATCGTGAAGACTTCTATCTAGTCATAGCTCATCCTAAGTTTATTATACTAAAGGTGTCAATTCTATGAAAACACCTTTCTCGTGGATCAACGATAAGCAACTTTTGCAAACTTATCTAAGTTTACTAACCTTTTCGGTTAGTTGTTTCCGAAATAGTTGCTTGAATCTTTTAGGAGTCTCCCTTACCTATCTTCTTGATAATGTGGAGGCAAACGTCGATGCCTGATTCTTGTTGATAAAATATGGTCATGCATCCATAAATATTTACTTTTATCTCTTGACATAGAATGGTACTTTCTTTTGTGATGTCGGTCAGACCTATGGTTAGTCATGTTGTGCATTTTGGTCTACTCCAGTCACAGTAACTCCTCTTGTTACGACAACAATGTTTGCTTCTCTTGACCTAGCAGAAATCATTTCAATGTTCTGGTTAGTATTCGGGTTGGGATTCTATAGGGGAACTGGATGTCCTGTATTCTTGGCATGCCACTTAGAAATTAACTAAGGGAAATCCTCAATGGTGTGGTCAGTTGATTTACAATACAAACATTCCTTTTTAGGACTTGCACAATCTCGAGTGAAGTGTCTTGCTTGTCCACAATTGTAGCATATTATTTTTCCTCTTCCATGACCAAATCCTCCTCCTCCTTGTTGTTGTCCTTGGACTTGAAAATTTCAAACCCCCTAGGTTGAGGGTAGTGTTGTTGCGGTGGATACCAATTCTATTGATATTAGGGTTGTATATATAGATTTTGTTGATATTGGGCTGGTGGATATTGAGCATGTGGTTATTGATATTGTGATTCTTTGAATTGTATATTCCCATTGTTCTTCATCAAGTAGGTATCCATCATTTTTATCCTACAGAAGCTGGTATAATCTACAGTCTTTCTCATCATTCCTATAGATTTACAAAATTTACAATAAATCCAAGTGGGTGCACTCACAATATTCTTCAAGTACAAGAAATATTCTATCCGATGACCTCAGGTCTAACATATTATACACCAAGGCATCCGTTGTGTATTTGTTGATTTCAACGCTCCTGCTACGACATAGTTCATGAGCATAGGGAATTTATCTTTATGGTGTCCCTTCCTTATGCATCAAATACAATAGAGTTCTTCTTATATATATTTCCCTTTATTAATGTCTTAGATTTTTAGTGTGAGGTTATCTAGTTGTGAGTGAATTTGCATCTCTCTTGCACCGGTCTCTTCAATCAGTGAGGATTCTAACTTCATTGTTATCTCCAGAGCTTCTGGTTGCGATAGAATATTTTTTTGCATAAATGGGATTAGGATGTGTTACAACAACAACCCTACAATGAACAATTCCTTGTGTTGCATGTATGACATATGGAAGCTTACTTTGGCCATCAATGTTTTAAATCTTCGGTTAGAATACCAGAATGAATCTGTAGGTCATTGTTTGATTTATTTAATTTATGTGATGCATTATGAATCATATTTCATCTTTTTAAACTCATCTATTAATCCCACTTGAATTTGGTCGATTTTTTTTGTGCAACTCCTGCTAGAACTATAGAAAATTTCTTGTACCATTCTAACGCACTACTTCTCAGGGTTCTGATCATTTGTTCTTTGCTTTAGCACTTCATATTGGACCCATCGCATGGTACATATGAATTAACATAGAAACTAGTTTTTTTCCGGGTCTTCTAACCCATTTCCATTAAACATAGGAAACTTAATATCGTTTCCAACCATTATATTGGATCCTGCTACACTCAAACATATTTTTTGACTAGTCAGACTTCCTTGTCTTCTATTGACAATGTTAGTATTTATTTTTTTTACAAAACCACTGGGAGACAATTTTCTAGATCTTACCTTCGTCGATGTGCTCGGGGTTGTAGGGGTATTGCACTCGTGCTCTGGATCTAGACATTCTGATTCTTCTTCCTCTCTCAGATATTGGCTGATATTCCTCTTCTTCATCACAAGAAAATTTGTAGATATGTGATGATATCTCATACTCTTGTCCTCTTTTTGTATCGAAACTTCCTCTCCTTGTTACATTTTTTCTTATCTTTCCCAACTAAAATATTATTCCACTCCTTAAATGTCCATCTTCTAGTTTAGTACCGATATCAACAAAGGACATCTCAGCTTAGTTTGCTCAATTTTTTGCGCACTTATTCTATGACATATCACAACCATCTTTTTTAAATTCCTTCTAACTATCACACTCCATTCTCAGCATTCCTTTTTTTCATAGAAGCGTATTTATCCATGTTGTCAAATATGTCAAGTATCTTCCTCGGGTCCTTGGAAAAATTTTCTTTTCACCTCACTGTATGAGGTTATAGTGTCAACAACAAAATCAGTAATGTATCCCTGTAGAATATTGTATACCCAAAAACCGACATCCCACAACACAGGGTTTTTATTACGTTTCAGTCGTTGAATCAACATGGGGATTCCACTTTGTTGGTTCTCCTCCTTGGGATTTATTTCTATGGGTTGCTAACTTCAACAACCAATCATATAGCACTATAGGGAACTGATAAAATAAAATATCATGAATATACGTATAAAGGTATCTGTTACCATAAATATTTCAATCAATGTGGACACAGTTTGTTCCCCTAGCCTGTATGGGGAAAATCTAGAACAAAAGGACACAACTCTCCTTACCTTGAGTTTGGAAGGTTGTCTTTGTTTTGTATATCTTGATGCGGTCGACTGTACCCGCAAAGAACACACAAAAAAAGACAAAAGATGAGAGAAACAAGACAATTCAGTATTAAATACTAATGATGAAGGAAACTAGTAATAAATAATCAATATCAACACAAATCATTTATGGGGAAAGGAGACATGTTTGTATTAAAAAATGAGAAAAGAAATCCGCAACCAAATCCTTTATGTTGAAGCTTTTATTTTAAAAAATATTTTGAATCACTCACACACACACACACTACAAACTATGCAACATCTCACTCACAACCCCTTTCTCTTTTCCTCCTATACTAGACTAGAATCCAATAGCATAAATATGCTATCTTGGTCTCTCCCTCACATGGTCCATGTAGCTTGCTTTTATAGGCCAAAGGAAGCCCAAATGGGTTGAGATATTTTGAAAGGAAGGCAGGGAATGATACCTAGGGACTAGTAGTTTGAGTGCCAACTATCCCAAGTATTTAGAATCATTCTCCACCAGAGTTTTCACCTAGAATCTTCTCGAATCTTCTCTTTTTTCTGTTTTTGGACTGCTAACGCTCTTTGAAAATAGGCTAGGTGCACCGAAGCTCCTTGTGACCAAGATATAGGTGTCATAGACACACCTTATCAATTGAAAATAGGTATCATTCCAGTCTAACGCTATGTGCTAGGTAGCAGGGTGCATCAGACTTCCTAGGATTAAGAAATAAGACTCCAAAAAGATGTTTTGGCTAGAGACTTAAAGAGATTTAAGAAATAGGAAATTTTTTGGGTGTAACGAAATCCGCCCCACGGTATGAATCTAGAGGAATGTAATAGTTTAAATTCTTTGTTAGATATGATTCTGGTATCAGAGGCAAAAGAGAGGTGAGTGAAGACTTGACACAAGAATAGACACGAACTATCTGACTCAATCGTGGCTACGGAACAATACACTACAGATCCATGTATAATGACCATGTCATGGCTACTGACAATACATTGTAGATACATGATCAACAAGACTCAAATTAGAACATGGCTATAGAACATACAAAGTATATCCATGTCGTCCTGACTCTAAACTTGAACATGTCAACCAATTATACAATTTGGATGCAAGTCATGAATCCAAACAATGATCCATCACAACCTGAGGATATGAACATATTCAGGTGAATACCTAACCACTCAGGGTCTTCATTATAATCCCAAATGATACGATTCTATCCATGGAAGTAGAGGTCTTGATGTCAAACATGGTAGAAACCACTTGATTACCGGTCATTGATGTATACTGTTAAGAAGTGTAAGGGACATCATCATTGATGTCAATGACTCCCAAATTATCTCACTAAACTCCCCCGAATGTGAATAGAGGAATTGAAGTTGAACAATTGATGAAATCCTTTAATCATAGGCCATTGATGAAAGCCCATTGTTGAAAGCGAGGAAACCTTCCATTGAGGCATACAGGATTCAAGGCACTTGACTGGGTTTCTAAGTCCTAATTCTCAGATGATGTGTTGGTGTCTACAGGAATAGAATCTACACAAAACTTGGAACAAAAATGATGCTGGGGTGAGGAAAACAACCATAGCACTAATTGAGATGTGACTGACTCAAAGGAGTGCAAAGTGACTACAGAGGTAGACTGTAGAGGAGGTTTCCACTAAACATTGAATGGCACAACAAATGACTTGGAAGCATTGACTCGATGATGCAGAGACCATATGTAATGCAAGGGCATGATAATGCATTCTTTGAATTGACTCAAAGGAGTTAAATGAATCACAACAGTGGATCGAGTAGGTGACAAGATGAATACCCAACTGTTTGAAAAGAAAATGCGGACATGTTCCATCTTCAAGGGTGTATTATGAGCTTCCATTACTACAAATGAAATATGTTCCCTATTTCCTTAATTTCCCCATGGAAATGGATGAGTACCTCTTTGATTTTTAATGATCTTGAAAATGGTAACAAATGCTCAATGTAGCTCATCAAGTGATGTGTCTATTCTCATATGTTTTATAAACCTGAGAAAGAAGGGGTTCATTCCCAGACAGGGTCCTTCATTGTTTAATTTTATGAGTTTGGAGAAGGTAAAATCAATCGTCGTTTCATGTTTAGAGAGTCTGAAATGACTAAGAAGACTCCAGGGTGGACTTTTTCATAAATTTAGTCCCCGAGGCCCGAAAAAAGGTATAATATGATTCCTAGGAGAACTCTTCTAGTCATGATAAACTAGAGTGTACCTTTTTCATAAATGAGTCTAATTGATTAAAAAAAGGGGTAATCTATCACCGACTAGATGACCTTTCAAATATGTTTACAATCGTGAAAGCATCAAGCTCACTTGGAAATCTTTTCATGTTTAAGGAGTCTCGAAAAGAGCTTAAAGTTGACTTTGTAAGAGGTTATTTTTTCATAGAACATTTTAACAAGTATGAAAAAGAAGTAACATTACACTTGATACCTCTTCACTAGATGTTTAACAAGCACGATGAAGGTATAAAAAGAGCTCGGTACTTTTTCAACTTAAAGAAGAGTGTGAAAAAGGACAAAAAAAAACTCAGTTGTCACCAAAAAAGTCCAATAATAGCCTGAAATCTCCAAAACTGATGTAAGAACATTTTTACCGTGGAAAATATAGAAAAACATGAAGAAAAACCCTAAACATTTAATTATTCTACTAATTATTTTCAATAAAAAATAAAAAATAACATACAAATAGTAGAATAGTAAAGTTTTTTCACCATTTTGTTATTGCTATTGGCATTTGGGTAAAACTTGTGCTTCAAGAGAGGATTTTGTGGTGGAGATTCTTGGAGCTATGGGCCAACTCTAAAAAAAATCAAACCGTATGGACCAGGTAATAGCTAACACTATGCTCTTTCTTTTCATGGTTTGACCAGAGCACGAAACTGTAAAACGTAAACTCAACACCATCATATTTTTTTTAAGGATCTCAGAGAATGATTGGAAGAAAGCTTGTGGTATCTGCTTCATTTTTTAACGAGCTTGAAACAGAATAGGAACTATGCTCAAAATTTCATTTCATGGTTTAGCGAGCTCAAAAATAAAAACAAAGTATGCTCAAAATGAGTCCCATTGATGGGTGTTTTCCAAACATGATGTCTAGTGGTTGGTGCTTTCCCCCAATATAATTGGAAAGTGGCTTAATTCCAACATAATATAAAGAGGTGAGAGACATGCCCCCCGAGCTTCATTTTGTATGCTCACTCTTTTCTTCATCCAACTAAATTCTGGGTTCTAAAAAAAGGCTCACTAGAAATAGAGGAAGAAAGAGGATAAAGTGATACAGGAAGATCACATGAAGGTTCAAGTATTTAGTCTAGTAAAATACTTGAAATGATGGAAGAATCTGTTTCACTTTTTAACGAGCTTAACACAACAAGGGAACTTTGCTCAAGGTTGGTTTTATTTTTTAATGAGCTTGACAAGGAACAAAACTATGATCACAAACATCTATTTCATTTTTTTAACAATATTAACACAGAATGGGAACTATGCTCTCCAATGTCTATTTCCTTTTTTAACGATATTGACACAAAATGGCAACTATGCTCTCCAACATTTGTTTCATTGTTTAACGATATTGACAAAAAATGGGAACTATGCTTGCCTTGAGTTCTTGACCAACATGATGTCCATAGTTTGGTGGGTTTCCCCCTTACGTAAAGAGTGAGCGACTTAACTTCACTATGGTGTTCAGAGACTAGAGACTGTTGATGTAATTGTAACTTCAGAATGTATTCACTTATATATCTTATGTATTGTACCCCGATGTTTATTCCATGAAGTGGTTGAGTCATGTCATGCCCCGATGTTCCTATTGGGAGATTCAATAATGTAAACAAGTCATGTGAAGTCATTGTGGGTAACCCTCCAATTGATCAAGTGTTAAAGTCCCCACAGTTGTGGGGCCCTAGGGTTATTAGACTGTCCTAGAGAAGTTGGCCCTAGTGAGTTATTATCAAGTCAGGAATTAGTATAAATAGAGAGTGAGACTCTATATTTATCACACATTCACTCACACTCATTTTTAGCACATAACTGAGAGAGAAGAAGTTGATGGGACAAGAGAGAGAGAGACTACTACTATCGGGAGATCATCTTACTGTTTTTTGGGTTTTTCTTTTGGTGCCAATTCTATCTCTGAGGAAGTTGCGGGTTTTTCTCCTTTATGGTTTCCCGAAGGAAAAAAATTGTGTTCATTGTCTCTTATGTTTGATTGATGTGCTTGTTATTATTTCAGTTACAGATCTTAAGATAATGCTAGCTTGAATAATAAAAATCTAACATGGTATCAGAGCTAACCTGAGAAGAAGACACTGTGCAGCTACGGAGACTAGGGATTCCTACTTTTTGGATCTCTCTCCACATATTTTTAGCAAAATAAGGTTGGGCTGACTCTCCTCTCTAGGGCCCAACTTTTTGTCGAAGCAGAATTTGATTCTGAGCATTTTCAGTTTTGACCTGACAAAACTGCTGAAAATTAGGGCTTTCCACAGAAGTGGTATTTTTGAGTGAGCCGAGGCCTGGATTGATATACTCCCCAAAATAGAAGTTTATATATCAAGATAAAAGTTTTTGGTTGGGAAAAACTATGGGAAAGTCAAACCCTAATATGCTCCTGAACCAGCTCTGCATAAATTCAGCTCTAGATCTAGTTCCAACATCTTGACCTGGTAAGATCTAAATCTTTTGTATTTCCATTTGAGGTTCTCAGTTAAGATGTCTCATCATACCAAGATTGATGAAAAGATTAAGGGAGCTGATAACTTCTGACCCTGTAAGTATAGGATCCCCCTGGTCCTAGAAGAAAATGAGTTGGACTCTTACATCAATGAAGAGGTTCCAGTTCCAGAGGGAGATGAGGCTAAGGCCTTACACAAAAAGAAATTGTTCATGGCTAAGAGGATTATTGCTGATTCAATCAAGGATCACCTCATACCACAAGTGTCCTCCCTAAAGACACCTAAATCTATGTTTTATTCCCTGACCAAACTATTTGAAGGAAAGAACATAAACCAGAATATGACTTTGAGAAACCAGTTGAAGAATGTGAAGATCCAGAATGCAGAGACCATACAGTCATACTTCACAAGGGTCTCTCATATCAAAGAACATCTTGATGCAGTGGATGAAGAAGTAGAGAATGTAGATATTGTAATGACCACCTTGAATGGTCTCCCTAGGACATGGGACTCTTTCATTCAAGGGATCTGTGCCAGAAAGAAGCTAGTCAACTTTAGTAGATTGTGGGAAGAATGCTCACAAGAAGAAGCTCGGATAGTAGCTCGAGAAGAAAAGATGGGAAGTGAAGATAAAGCTCTCACAATACACTCCAAGAAAAGTAGGACAGACTATCACAAAGGTAAGAATTCTCATCCTAATAAATTTAACAAGAATCAAACCAGATTCATATGCTTCATATGTGATGAAAACGGACACTATGCTAGAGAATGTCCTAAGAACAAAAATGTCTCTCACAAGAATAAGGGAAACAAGAGAAGACATCATGCTCATGCTACAAAGGATGATGAACCTTCCACAAAGAGAATTAGACAAGAAAGTGATGATTCTTCGATGAAGAATATGTTTTGATTTCTTCTCTCATGGGAAACGTCACATATGGAAGGAATGATTGGCTTACAGATAGTGGAGCTTCCAAACATATGACAGGATTCAAAGAATACTTTGTGAAACTATAAAAACATGAATCACCCCTCAAAGTGAAACTTGGAGATGACTACCAGTATCCAATAAAAGGTAGTGGTGAATCCTCCTATAAGCTAGACTCTAGAAATTCTATGAAGAAGAAAGATGCATTTTTTGTACCAGGACTAAAGAAGAACCTCCTCTCCATATCTGCATTGGATGCAAAAGGAATGAGGGTTGCTTTTGTAGATGGACAAGTTCTTATGTGGCCAAAGGGAAAGACTATTGATGATGCAGTAGTGATTGGGGAACAAGAAGGAGGGCTATACAAATTGAATGGCCAACCAGAACAATCTTTGGTTCATGACTCGGTAGAAACAAATGAACTTTGTCATAGAAGGCTTGCACATGTGCACTACAGAGCACTACCACTTGCGAGAAAAGTTGTTAAAGGACTTCCAAAAATGTAGACAAAACATGAAGGTGTATGCAAAGGATGTGCGAAAGGAAAGAATACAAAGAAGACATTTCCAAGTAGCGAGAGCAAGGCAAAAGGAATCTTGGAAATCATCCACTCCGATGTATGCNATAAAAGAAGATCAAGAATTTTTTATCAGATAATGGAGGAGAATTCACATCAAATGAATTCAAAGAGTTATGCAAAGATTTAGGGATTAAGAGGGATTTAACCACTCCATATATCCACAACAGAATGGGGTTGTAGAAAGGAAGAATAGAACAATCATGGAAGCTACAAGGACCATGCTTCATGATCAAGATCTTCCCATGCATCTATGGGAAGAAGCTTCCAGAACAATGGTGTATGTACATAATCGTACTCCACACAAAGTACTTGAGAAAAAGACACCTAAAGAAGTCTTTTCCGACAAGAAACCAAAAGTCATCCATCTCAGAATATTTGGTTGTCCAGTGTACATACACATTCCGAAAGAAAAGAGGAAAAAGTTAGATCCTTCAGGAAGGAAGGGTATATTTGTGGGATACTCTGAAAGCTCAAAGGATTATAGAATATACTTCCCAGGATTCAAGAAGATCGACATCAGCAGGGATGTAACATTTGACGAAGACTCATCTTACAACAAATCCAGAAAGAGACCTGCTGAGGAACCTAAAGAAATAGAAGTACCTAGAATTCAGGACACAACCATGAATGAAGAAATTCAAGAAGAAGAATGAGAATTAGAAGAACCTCAAGAACCTATAGATCCACCTTAGGAGAAGAATCCTCACAAGAGGAAACCTGCATGGGTACGAGAAGCTATCCAAGGTGTATAAAGATATGGGGCTTCAGAAGAAAATCACAGAGAAACAAAAAGAACCAAGTCCTGCTCCGGTTATGTAGCCTTATTATGTGACTTCATCGATAAAGAACCTTCCAACTATGAAGAAGTGGCAGAAAGGAAAGAATGCAAGGATTCTATGATAGACGAGTATCAATCGATCATGAAGAATGAAGTCTGGGACATTGTCCCAAGACCAAAAGGGAAGTATGTTGTAACTTCCAAATGGATCTATAAGATCAAGCATGCTGCAGATGGCAGCATAGAGAAATATGAAGAAATATTCATGGCTTGTGGCTTCTCCTAGAAAGAAGGAATAGATTATGAAGAAAATTTTGCACCTGTAGCCAGATACACTTCCATCAGATCAATACTTACTCTGGCTGCAATAATGAAATGGAAGATACACCAGATGGATGTCAAGACTTAATTCTTGAATGGTGTAGTGGAAGAGGAAGTGTATGTGGAGCAGCCACTCGGTTTTGACACACATGACAGGGAGTCTCATGTTTGTAGATTAAAGAAATACCTGTACGGTTTTAAATAGGCACCCAGGACATGGTACGGAAAAATTCATAGCTTTCTATCCAATTTGGGCTTTACCAAGAGTAAAGAAGATTCCAACCTTTACTACAAGGTTGAATATGGTAACCCAGTGATACTCCTACTGTATGTAGATGATCTGTTTGTAATAGGTATGGATGGGTTGATTACTGATATGAAGAGGAATCTTGCTACCGAGTTCGAAATGAAGGACTTGGGCATGATGCACTATTTTCTAGGCATGGAGGTGTGGCAGAATGCAGATAGAATTTCCCTAGGACCAGGGAAGTATGCGGTAGAGATCTTGAAGAGATTCGGGATGATGGATTGCAAGGCCATGACCACACCTATGGCATTGAACCTAAAGCTATTAAGTGATGCTTCATCAGAAGTGCTTAATGCTACGATGTATCCTCAAATGATTGGGTCCTTGATGTACCTGATGAATAGGAGACCAACAATTTGCTTTGTTGTGAACACCTTGAGCCAGTTCCTGACAGATTCGACACATGTTCACTTGATTGCTGCAAAGCATATTCTGAGGTACCTAAGGAGTATAGTTGATTATTGGCTTAAGTATGAGGTGAAACAGAATATTAACCTGGAAGGTTATGATGATTCAGATTGGGCAGGCAGTTCCATCGATAGGAAGAGAAATTCAGGGTGTTGCTTTAGTATGGGATTAGGTGTGATATCTTGGTTTAGCAGGAAACAGTCTTGCATGGCAATGAGTACAGCTAAAGCATAGTATGTCGCAGCTTGTTCAACTAGTTGTGAGGTAGTATGGTTGAGGAAGATACTATCTGATTTATTTGATCTCTAGTTGGATGCTACTTGTATATATTGCGACAACCAGAGTTGCGTGAAGTTGTCTGAGAACTCAGTGTTCCATGACAAGTCGAATCATATCGAGATCAAATATCACTATATCAAGGATATGGTGCAGAGAGGAGTAGTGGAGCTCCAGAATGTTGCGACAGACGAACAAATAGCTGATGTGTTGACTAAGCCATTGGCCAGAGTGAAGTTTGAATACTTCAGGGAGAAGCTTGGTGTTCTCCAGATCGAGGTTCCCTCCAAGGGGAAGTTATGAGTTCATGAGCCATTCTGACATGGTGAGAGGATTGGTTCCTTCCATGGTCAGATGTAAGGGCTGAGCCATTCTGTCAGGGTGAGAGGATTGGTTCCTTCCATGGTCACATGTGAGTGCTGAGCCATTTTGAGGTGAATATGAGATGTGTTCTCACATGATCAGATATAAGCATTGAATTCCATTCTCTGAATGGAGGCACCTAGTCAGTTACCTGGAATTTCAGTTTGGGACTGAAATTCAGCTTAAGTATTGAGATGCCATTCTATGGGACAATGGAGGCACTTGGTCAGTTACTAGGAATTTCAGCCTGGGACTGAAGCTCAGCTTAAGCGCTAAGATGCCATTCTCTGGGAGAATGGAGGCACCTGGTCAATTAACAGGAATTTCAGTTTGGGATTGAAGCTTAGCTTAAGTGCTGAGATTCCATTCTTTGGGAGAATGGGGGCACTTGGTCAATTACAAAGAATTTCATTCTGGGACTTAATGTTAGCTTAAGTGCTAAGATGCCATTCTCTAGGAGAATGGAGGCACCTGGTCAGTTACCAGGAATTTCAGTCTGCGACTGAGAGCCATTCTGACATGATGTGTGATGAGTTTCCTATCATGGTCAGATGTAAGTGTAGATCCTTTCTGACATGACGTGTGATGAGTTTCCTATCGTGGTCAGATGTAAGTGCAGATCCTTTCCGACATGATGTGTGATGAGTTTCCTATCATGGATAGATATAAGTGCTGAGCCTTCTGACATGGTTTGCGATGAGTTTCCGACCATGGTCAGATGTAAGTGCTTGGCGGGGCTTTCTGACTCGGTCAGATATAAGTATTGAAGAAGATGAAGAACTACTTGGAGTCTAGGCCTACAACCAACATGAAAAATGGCTGGCTCTGTAGAACTTCCTATGATGAGAAGAATAAAGAGATAGCACCCATGATGATGACCAGTGATGATCTAGATAGAGTGATGATCCAGATCGAGTGATGATCTAGATCGAGTGATGATCCAGATCCAGTGATGATATAGATCTAGTGATGATGATCCAGATCGAGTGATGATCTAGATCCAGATGAAGATGACTTGAAGATGAATATGACAAGAACTCGATGATGATCTAGATGATATGAGAAGAAGACTTGTGCTGATAATTTGTGTCAAGAGAATACCTTCCTAGTTAAGAGGGAGTGTTCATGTAATTGTAACTTTGGAATGTATTCACTTATATATCTTATGTATTGTACCCCGATCTTTATTTTAGGAAGTGGTTGAGTCATGTCATGCCCTAATGTTCCTATCGAGAGATTCAATAATGTAAACAAGTCATGTAAAGTCATTATGGGTAACCCTCCTACTGATCAAGGGTTAAAGTCCCCACAGTTGTGGGACCCTAGGGTTATTAGACTCTCCTAGAGAAGTCAGCTCTAGTGAGTTACTGTCAAGTCAGGAATTAGTATAAACAGAGAGTGAGCCTCTCTATTTATCACATATTCACACACACTCAATTGTGGCACATAACTAAGAGAGAAGAAGTTGTTGTGACAAGAGAGAGAGAGAGACTACTGTTGTTGGGAGATCATCTTATTGTTTTTGGGGTTTTTATTTTGGTGTTGAATCTATCTTTGAGGAAGTTGTGGGGTTTTCTCCTTTATGGTTTCCCCGAGGAAAAAATTTGTGTTCATTATCTCTTATGTTTGATTGTTGTGCTTGTTATTCTCTCAGTTAAATATCTTAAGATAATGCTAGCTTGAATAATAAAAATCCAACAGAGACATCTCCCCTAAACTTCCCCATGATGGGAGGAAGCTATCGATTTACACATGACTGAGCTTTTGCATGATTTCCATAGTCAAGAGACATGACCAATGAAGGGGAAGAGACCACAAGAACATGCGAGACATTCAAGGAAGTATGATGACTAGGATTTATATGATGATCATGTTTAATAAAGGAAATTTGATAAATGGTTACAATCTTCCTATCATGGGGAAAATGCATCACTCGAAAGAGTGTGGACACTACAACTTTCATGGCATAAACATAATCTCTCCCAAGGAGAAGATTAAAATCTAAGGGACCTTGGACTACCATAACATCAATACAATCATTTTTCCCTCATAAGGTGATAGGTAAATGAGGAGGGATCCATAAAGGTGCAGTATGTATTCGATTAAAATCTAGTATTTTATCGGTGTCCTACACAAGATGAGGAGAATCTATAGCTTTCCAAGTAGTTTAGGATAGAATACTAACATAATCCCCTTCATCAACAATAGTGTGGAGTATTCTCCTAGCGACAATCACATAGAATATATAGAAATGAAGACTCAAATGAAAATGATATTATATTATATCTCTCCAATCAAAGGAAATAATCTCAGTACTTGGAGAGGGTTCTATATAAAAAGACAGAATTTCCCCTTGTGTAGAAGAATCCAAACTGACTACAAAAATTTCAATGGGTTTCAGTTCACTCTCAACTGGAAGAGTGGGACAAGAATAATATCGTGTCAAAGTGAATACTTTAATATAAACACTCTATGATGAAAGAGTGGGATCAGGTGGAGATGACATCGAACCATCCACTTTAACTTCACTCTCAAAAGGAAGAGTGGGATCTATCGAGGATGAAACAGGATCGACCACTTTATCATCCAATGGGAGGTCAAGGGACAACTTATGATACACATGTTGGAAGTTGTTTCCAAGGAACAATAATATCATTCAACAACTTTGAAGCTTCATCCATGTGAGGACAAAGGTCAGTAAGGTGCATGCCCTTACATAGAAAGAAAGGATATCTGACTTTTCTGTTTTGACTCTTAACCACAAAGTCACCAGTTGACGGGGTATCATATGAGACTGATGACATGGGTCATTGGGAAGCCTCATACCCCACTTCTAAAACTTGGGATAGACCATGAAAATATTTAAGAAGACGGTCACCCTTGAAAAGTATGCAAGGGAACTTATGCTTACGAGGTCTTTTGTGGGAAAATCAACACTCTGAGAACTGTGAGGAGTGGTTGGTTGAGATTTAATTTCTCATTTCTATTTCTTTTTCCTAATATTCTTTTTCTTCTTCTTCTTATCCACATGATTACTATATTCAAAACTTTCGACAAGAGAAGAAGGATAAAGGGAAGAAGACACATCTAGTTAAGCTGAAAGATCAACATGTTGTTGATTTTCTTATGATGAAGAGTTGGGATTATAAACAATCGGTGAACTTGGGATACCAGAATGGAGAATAACCACACTTGTAATCCTATATTCAATCTAGGAAGACTCAATGTAGCCATGAGAGGACGACCAACATTTCCAAATGAATGAATAACAAAAGTTTCCCCTTGAGAAGGGGTTTCTTGGTTGGTAGTTCCCAAAGGCATAGTCATAGCTACATAACCAAACTACCTCTCTCTTTAAGAATTTAAACTATACAGGAAACAAGAACTACTCAATCTAAAGAAATAATCAAACATGTGAAAGGAGTGGATACAAATTCAAGATCCTCATGGGAATGTCAAACCATCACAAATCACTATATACCCCAGGTTCCAATAGTAAAATGTGACAAGGAAGATTGGGACTATACCCTTGCTGGAATACCTGACTACCTAGATGGTACATGTGTAGTAATCTCCCTTAGTGTTGTTCTCGGTGTATTTCTTTGAAAGGACAACCAAATGGATTTTCTCAAATCATTTTAGGATCCATAATGGTGTCTTCTGATATACACAAGGTACGTGAGAGCTCAAATTCGTGTTATTGTTTTTTGATGCACAACCATTCGAAAAGGGCCTGCCGATATAATATCGAGTACGTGAAGAAATTTTTGATATACCTCAAGGTTACATGAAAATCTATTTGATATACCAATTGGTAGGTGGAAGAACCATGTAATCCCTAGGATTTAGTGCAGGAAACGAAACTGAGGCTCCTATGTTTATAGACATTGGAACACATCTCTAACATATCATCTTGCTAAGAATGTTAACCTAACTAGCATTAATTTTAATATGAAACGGTTACATGGACATATGGAGAAAATACTGACTCAGAGCCATGCAAGGATGAGATGAAAATATTTCACTTTTTTGTTTAATGGATGCCCTACTTATGAGAGAGAAAGAGGTTCTTTTTCCAAATTAGTTAACTCACCATTCAAATCTTCTTTTTCCTTCTTAAGCTCTGTCAGCTCAGAATATTGTATCAGTTGAGTAGATGGGATCTTCAACTTCTTCTTCAGTAATTGAATGGTTCTCTATTTTTCATTCAATAATTTATGTGTGGAAGAACCTTTGTCTTCTTGGTTGTTAGCAACCAACAAAAATGTTTGTAATTTTTTTATCTGTGCTTGGTGGGCACTGTTCTCCAGTTTCTCCTTCCAGAATTGATTTTCAATATTGCTTTTACTAGAATGCAATATAGATACTTTCAATGTAGCCTTCAGTAGGTCATTGTATATAATATACCCAGTTTGTTTATGCAATGGAATCATACGAGGAATTGGGATATTCAAGCTCATTTTTTCATTTCATCAACCTTATTCTTTGTTGATATTTCCAAATTCAAAGTGTTTTGAGAATGATCCCTGATAGTCACTAGGGATACATCCTTGACAGAATTGCTTTTGACCTATGTATACAATTTCAAGGATTCATCTGAAGCCACCTCCTTATCATATTTATATTTATCAAATAATTCAGATCTAGTATTGAATTGTGAGGTGGAATCAATGGGTGTTTCAACAAAAGCATATTATTTGACCTCAAATGCAGGTCCTTTCACTTTCATGTGCTTCTTTGTCTTACCCTTATCCTATGATATTTAGACAAGATGTCCCATTTATTCAAAATTTTGTTTCTTTGGGGTTCTTGTTGTATATTCCTCCTTTGTATCCATCGCATCTAATAATTGTCTTTTATTGTTTCTCTCAGAGCATCTGGAAATTGGTGTGATCTTTTCTGCTGCTGGAACTAAGCGTGAAGTACCAAGTTGTAGTGAGTTGACTTCCTTTACCGAGTAAGTGGAATATTCTTGCACATTGACATCCCCCTAGGTCTCATGAGGGTAGTGCATCCAGTTTGTAGTCTCAGATAGATCTGTATCCTCAAAATGCTCAAAGGGATTATTTTTATTAACTTGTCTCCTGATAGAAATAATAAGGTGGGGATAATAATTTATAAAAACTTTGTTTGAAACCCCATTTCTCTCAACAAGATTTCTATCATTGGTAGAGAATACTTGTTCTTAATAATGAATGGGCCTACAACGCATGGGAACTTGATATGAGAAGACTTCTCAAAATTAAGAAAATGTTCACTCTCCACTATCAGCTTTTGTCAGATTAACTCCAAAGAAAACATTCTAACAGTAAAAAATGTAGGTAGCATGTAGGGTTGATGAACAAATCCATATAATCATATTATTGTGCCTTGCTTAAATAGAAACCATTCTCCTATTATCTTTTCAGGAGAGAACTAAAACATTTCCTTCATCTGTGGTAACACTCTGGGAAATTTCTTCTAAAAGAATGCATTGTAGACCTCTAACATAAGAAAAATAATAAATTTACTGTAATCGTTGTTCATTTCTTATGTAAGTGCCATTTCAAGGAGCTGCAAGTTTTCTTCATTGAATGATAGGGATATCTTCAACAGATACGAGTGGAACCTAAAGCATCTTATTTTGTGGAAGTCTACTAGCTGAGAATGAATATTCTCAGCTAGAAACTCATCAAATTTAAGGCATAATGATTGGGTTGACTAAACTAATTGTTCTGACTCAATTTGATCAGCTATAATGGTAAACAACATGCTCATTAAAGGTTCTGTAGCATATGTATGTGTATCCATCCCTAAAAATTGACTTATGATGGTTATGACACATTGGGTTTCTTCATTAAATAAGTTGGAATCAACAGGGAAGGGTTGGTTCTGTAATTGGATATCAAGTTTTAAACAAATATTGATGAAATCTTTCTCTTGTTCAATGGTAGACTCTCTAAAATATTGAATTGATATGCTTTCTTCATTATATTCTTTGGACACTTGAGCAAACTCAGTAGGAACTAAGAGGGTGGTTCTGATAATGAGAGGGATAACTAGACACAATATTTTAGACTTGGTTGTATCCATAATTACCCTCTCAGAAGAGGAGTAATCACTAGCGCACCTAACAATTTAGGGCTTGGTATGTAAAAAAATAATGAAAGTATGACCTGAAAACACTATGAACCTATGTCCCCTAGTCTCTGAGGAGTTTTATTTTATTCTTAGCAGCATCTACTAGACCATTCAGCAATATTGTGTAAAAAAATTCTAATTCTTTATCTTCAAACAAATATCCAATCCTCTGATATTCCAGGCTCTAGGCCTCTATTTATTATACTTCAGCCATCTTAAATACTTGCTCAGTGAGGATAAGTAGCCTACCTGGTATGTTGACAAGTTTTCCAAGGATTTTTTTAGAGTTGGCCGCTTCCACACAGTCCTAGGATTTCTCTTTCCAATTAATAGTATAAAAAATGACCTAAATATACATCCACATACTTTTGTATTATTTTTTCCTTCATATCCTTAATGCAAATTTTTCAGCAGAAATATATCCCATCCATCAATTATGTTCCCTTCATCCCAATTCATTGATCGTTTACCCTGTTTAAACCACCTATTCTTATTCTTGGTTATGTTCCCTTCTCTATTATCCTTGCAAATTCCAACTACGGATTGAATTATGATCATAGATCTATCCCCTGATTGATCTTCAATGTCAATTATGTTCATTTCTACCCAATTTTGTGTATTTTCCCTTCAACTTTGAGTGTGCATGTTTAAGTAGAGGAATGGTTGTAATCCGTAGATCTGTTACAGATCAAATATGCGTCATCTATTCCATATACCTTTTAGCTCATTCCGCAACCTCACCAAGTATATTCTTCCTTTATCCTTTGATCAGCAAAATAATTATCAGTGGTTAATCTAAATCACATCTTCCTCTAGACCGTTGAAAGGTGCAGTCCCTACCACATTCTGTTGAGCCCCAAGAATTTATTCCTCTATGAAATTTTTTAGTTGTAGAATTAATATCGACCGTTGATCTAAATCAAGATTTGATCTGATCCATTGAAACATGATGCTCCTACCCGATTCCACAAATTTACAACTTAACTTACCCCGCTCTTGTTCACACAACGAAATTTATTAGAACCGTAGATCAGAAATCTCTTTAAATATTTGTCATTCAATATTGTTTGGCCTACCAAATTCTACAAATCTCAAAGTTTTATTTCTCCTATCATGTTCTATTAGTGGAATTGATATCCTCCATAGATATCTTTTATCCTCAGATCTCCATCGTTGAAATGTGTGAGCTCTAAACAATTCCGTTGATTTTGAAACTTTATTTCCTTGCACAAGTTCTCATAGCAGAATTAATATTCAACGTAGAACTCCTTCGTCCTTCGATCCTCATCATTGAAAAATGAGGGATGTACATAACTCCACTGATTTGAGAATTGTATTCCTCCTTGCATGTTCAATCAACGGAACTTCTGATGGTCGTATATCTCTCTTCACCTGTTGATCTGACAGCTAATCTGATCTGCAAGTTAACACCATTTCATAGGTAATGAAATTTTTTTAAACCGTGCATCTTATCTCCGTGGATTTACCTATAGACTTCGAACTTCCCTGCTGCAAATCTACACCATTGATTTCTACCATGACATAACTTGGAAGCGGATTTTTCATACTTAGCTTATTTTCAAGGTTGGACTTTGGGAATTTCTCCATATTTTTCATTTCAAACCAAGGAATAAATCCTTCAAAACATTCAAAACCCTCTTAGCATACCTCTAGGTCATATGATACAAAAAATTTAGACCTTTCCTTCCATTTTCACTAGTATGACCCCTTCGAACTCATTATCCCAAAAATAGTGCTAACACTTATAGTAAAGGTTGGATTAGTTTTGTTAAATACAAATCTCATTAGAAATCCATCAATTATTTTGTACCATGATTTGGGTTCTTTCTTTAATCCATATAACTCTTTCTTTAGATGGTACAGATGTTTTTTCTTGTCATGTGTCTCAAAACCTAGAGGTTGTTCAATATACACTTCCTCTTCTATGAAATTGTTTAGAAAGGTTGTATTTACATCCATTTGATGTAACTTCCATTTCATCTTGGAAGAAAAAACATTCACGAATAGTTTTGATTGAGGTATATCTGGCTGCTGGTGAAAAAATCTCTTCATAATTAATCCCCTCCTTCCGAGAGAGTTCTCATGTGACAAATCTTGCTTTGAACTTTTCAATACTACCATCGGTTAAATGCTTAGTCTTAAAAATCCACTTTGAAGAGACCATAGATTTATCCTTTGGTCTTGGAACTACTTCCCAAACATCATTCTTTAAAATATATTTATATTCTTCAATCATGGAATCCATCCCTTCCTTCTTATTTGAGTCTTATTCAAAACATGTAGGTTCTTCATCAACAAGGCTACACATTAATGCTATGTATTTGGAGTGGATTATGGGTCTCTTCCTTCCTTTTGGTGCACCATATATCTTTCTTCTTCTTGAATAAAATCATGAGCCCAAGTTGGTCTTCTCCTTGTTGAGATCATATCATGAGCTGTATATACAGGCTCTTGAGGTTTTTCCATGTCATGATCTTCTGGTATAGGTTCTTATTCATCATTTCTAAGTCATGATTTAATGGCCTCTACAATTTTGGTAGATTCTTGATCTTATTCATAACTTGATATGCATTGGTATTTTTGGATTTGTTGAAAGTTGCATCTTCATGAAATGTGACCTCGATTGACCTCAATGTGTTAGAATATTTGACCTCAATCCATTCCTCTGATGAAGGAATCCCATTCTCTTGGAAGACCATTTAGAGTGGTCATCACAATTTTAGCTTCTTCTACCATGTCACCAATGGCTTCTAAAGGTTCTTTGATTTGAGATACTTTGGAGAAGTATGAATGCATGGTTTCTTCCTTTTTCATATTCACACCCTTGAGTTGGTTTCTCAAGCTCATTCACCTATTGATGTTCTTTCCTTCAAACATACTAGTTAGTATCAAACATTTCATGTGGAGTATTCTTTGAGGATACTTGGGGGATCAAATGATCCTTGATATAGTCAACTATGATCCTCTTGGATTTGATAATATCCTTCTTGCACTTGGATTTTTCCTCATATCCCTCTAGTTCCTTGACCTCTTCTTTGATGTATCTTTCTAAGTCATGTTCTTAAAGAATAAGCATGACTCTATACTTCCATGCTCTGAAATTCTCTTCTCCTTCAATTTTTTCATCAATATTTGTAATGTTTGTAACCTTTAATGAATGAGAACCTCAAATGGAAAGATAAGAAATAGTACTTACCAATTTGAGGACTGCTTCTGGAACAAGCTTCAAGATGACCTAGGGCTTGACTGGAAAACCCTAATTTTTTAGTTGAGATCACTTGTAGAATTGAGTGGAGGAAAATATGTGCCTCCCCAAGGTGAGCTAGAGTGTATCTTATTTTTGTGGAATCTAAGGATGGAACCTTAAAAAATCTAATGTTCTAGTTTCTCTCGATAGTAGTGGCAGGTCAAAAAATTAGAATCCTCATAATTGAAAACTTCTTTGACAGAAAAATGCGTCCACCTAGGGAGAGTTGAATGGTCCTACTTTTTCAGCTAATCTATGGAGTAAGGTTATCGGAATAGTGAATCTTATCTTGTTGGATTGCTAGATGAGATGTTGCACAATGTCTTGTTTTAGGTTGGCTCTAATACCATGTTAAGTTTTGTTTTCAAATATGTTATGTCAAAAAAAGGATCACTAAAAGAATGAAAAGAACAATAGAAAAGAGAACACAAATTTTTCTTAGGAAACCCTCATTGGGAAGAAAACCCAATAAAAATTCATCGATATATAATTCAACCAAGTACAGTGTAAGACATAATAAATAAGACTATACCAAAAGTTCCTCTTTCTAGCGAACTTACTTGAGTGCATAGCTTGTCCAAATGAGGGAGGTTCCTCTTCTATTTATATTAATCCGTTGAGAGGCCTAATAACCCAACTTGGTCAAATTTCCTTGGAAGACTCAAAAATACATTTTAATAATGATTTTTTGGCTACTACTAACCTGACTTACAACAGAGGTTTTACCTCAAGACTTTACATGACCAAAAACATCAATGACATCCCTAATCAAAGCAACAACATCTCCAGAAATGATACATAATAATAATAATACAAAATAGAATATCTTCCACATTTAGATTTCTTTAAAAATGAGGGGAGACCTCAATACCCCTTATATTAGTTGGTTCTCACATAATCAATGCTATATAATTATCAAACTATTGATAATTGTATAGGTCAATGATTCTTGATTCCATTACCTAGTTTGGTCAGAGATCACATATATTCTTGACTCCTCTTAGTTTTTCGTCTCAATATAATCCCTTTAGTTTTATTCTTCCTCATGTATCTGAGTTGCATTGATGACAATGATATAGTTCTATTTACAACTCCCTAGACCTATTTGAATCATCCTTTCATCTATATTGAGTCTCCTCTGAGGATTTACACATGTTTTTACTCCTAGATCTTGGGACCCTTCATTTTTATTAAATCTTTGATTATTATGATTTGCATTCCATTAGGGATTCAATTGTGTCTACACATGTACTTAATATTAACCATGGTTGGACAATGATCATATATTTTAGTGGGTCCCATCTTGACCCTCAAGATGCATTGTACCCAATAATTTTTTATTTATCAAGAAATCCTGACTTAGTATAGTTCCCAGATTGTATTTAGACATCGATGCAAGAATGGGAATTACTGCCTCAACTATATATGGTATTATATACACCTCAACTATTTGAGTTTTTTTTCTATAGGTATGGGAATCTATAGTCCCTCAAGAGGGATATTCCTCACTAGCATGGCATCAATCTCTCATCTAATGTGTCCTTGTTTACCACTAGAAAGTATGGAAGTCCTATGATGTATTCGAACTGTATGATGAGATCCTAACCTCACACATTAGGGGGGAATATATTAACTACGAATATTTTCTCACCAACCTTGTCGTTAGCTTCATCAGCATTATATGTAATAAGCAGTAGCATTATCATTATTTTCCATCTCATTTCATCCATATGATCTAAGGAAATGACTAAAACATACAAAAACAAAATTTCAATTCCAAATGTTGACTATATCTAAGGGTCATAACTTTTCTTCAAGAGGTCTAACAATAGTGACATTGCCCAAAAAGTTGTGACCTAGTCCTAAAAGTGAAATTTCAGTCATTTATTCAAAATTTGGCACTTCTCCAAACAAGTAGTGTCAAAAAGTAGACACATGTGTAAACTTGGTTGAAATCAACAATATATTTAACTTCCAAAACCTTAACCTATCCACTACAAAATAAAATAAATGGAGAGCATTCACATTGGATCTAGATCATTCTTTTTGGTCATTCTCTTGTGCCTATAAAATAAGCTCTTGAGATCACCAAAAAAAAATTTAAATTGTCCCAAAAAAATTGTCAATATACTAGTAGATTATCACCAAAAGTAGGATTTCATACTACATTTTCTACTTTTTCCATAGAGGAGGATCCACATAAGACGTCTAGCTAGATCTTGAAGGCCATAAAGAAGATCAATGAACCTTCCCTTGGACTAGATGTAGATTCCTATTTCCTCTACCACTAGTACAAGGCATGTTTCTCATTGTATTATTTGCGTAATAAATAATAAAAACATAATTTTACATCAAACACTCTCATTAAACGAATTTATCTATAGTTTCTACTTGCATGTATGTTTAAGGATGTTGATATCTATTTTAGTTTAATGTAGTTTTTACTTCCATTTCTAATCTAATACCAAGGATTGCAAAACCCATTTATAGGTTCCCTTTTTCACAAGCATGTGAAAAATCATACACAATCGTTTCTATAATTCATTGGCTATATTCATGTGTTTCATGAATAATGTATTCCATATGTTTATAAATTTGTAATAGTGTAGTTTTATGATATATTGGTTTATATATATACATGGGAATAACATATCCCACATTTCATGCAAGTTTTAGAGATCCTTAAAATCTATCAATAGATGGAAAGTCATAATAAATGAGAATTTTCTCATTAGTCATTGGTATATTTGGAGTATGTGATTGGTGGATGGGAAATAAAGATACATATCATGAATATGGAATCCATCCTAAAGTTTTAAACTCCTACTAGGTCATTTTGGTTATAATATTTGTGGCAGTTGTAGGCATATGGAATCTTAAGCATCCTTTTCCAATATGGATACACCATTCCATGCCATAACAATCATAGTAGTAAGAATTTCTAGTGGGAAAAGAATCAAAATAAATATTTTGATGAGATGAGATGAAATATTAGTCAAGGACCAGTTCTCACATCCAAATAATATAGATAAAAGAATAAAGATCCAAATATTCCTTTGAAGTCTACCTCAAAGATTTAGAAATAGAATTGAATTTGTTAACCTGCCAACTCTTGATGAAGCCATTAGAAGGGAAATGATTTGTTATGAGTAGAGAAAAGGAAATTCAAAGGCTAATCCAACCTGGAAAGGAAATCCGAAAGGAAAGTTTGAACAAACTAAGAGTGGATTAAAGCCTCCATTCAAAACTAAATGAAATAACTTCCAAGCAATGAAACAAGCTGAGAGTGGAAGCAAACCTACACTAACAATGGAAAAAGGGCCACTTAAGTGTTGGGGATGTGGAGGAAAACCTATAATAAATTGATATCATGGGGGATATGGAAAGGGAATCCCCTCATATTTACGCAGTGCTGGATAACCATCAAGCATACCATCCATCAACAGTGATAGAAGTTGAAGGTAATATTTCCAAGTATTTTATTTCTATTTTGATTGATCCAAGAACTACTCATAGTTATATTACTCCAAAAGTGATTGAAGGTTATTCTGTTGCGAAGATGAAGCACCATAAGTGTTGGCTAGGACAATTAGCAACAAGAACGAAAAGAAAGGTAAGATTTCCCTTCGAGCTAAATGGACTTCTCACAAAAGAAAATTTGAATGTCTTGACATTAGGATCTTATGATGTTCTTATTGGTATGGATTGGTTAGAAACTCATAATGCAAAGGTGGAGTTTTATGAGAAAATCCTTGCATGTATTGATGAATAAGGAAAGTAAAGGTTAGTGAGAGGGATTCCCAAGCAGGTTTTCATAAGGCAAGTATTTACTTTGTAGTTAAGCAAGTTCTACAAGAAGGGTTGTTATCTCTATGTAGTCCATACATCATAGTCCTTAAATGACAAAGGGACCAAGTTAAAATATTATCAGTTATTACAAGAGTTCAAATATGTGTTTTCAGATGACGTTCTAGGACTACCAATGAAGAGGAACATATATTTCACAATAAACCTTATTTTTTAGGAAACGCCAGTTACCAAAGCTCCTTATAGAATGATCACTCCATAATTGGTCCAATTGAAGATGTAGCGATTGGAATTAATCGATAAAACGTATATCAAGCCTAGTGTGTATTCATGGAAAACACCAATGTTATTTTTCAAGAAGAAAGATGGAACAGTAAGGCTGGACATTGTTATAGGCATCTAAACAAAATGACCATAAAAAATAAGCACCCATTTCCCAAAATTGATGATATATTTGATCAAATGAAAGGATCCAAATTCTTGTCAAAAAATAATTTAAGGTCCATTTATTACCAAGTAAGGATAAAAGAACAAGATTTTTACAAGAAAACCTTTTCCATTATGAATTCACAGTGGTTCCAATTAGTCTCACCAATGTACCTGCCACATTTGTGTGCCTCATGAATAATGTATTACACAAATATTTGGACAAGATCATGCTGGTTTTCTTGGATGATATCCTTTTTTACTCTAGGAATGATGAAGAGCATGAGGAACACCTCAAAATGGTGCTACAGATACTTAGAGAGCACAAACTATATGCTAAGTTGAGCAAGTGCAGTTTTTATCAGCGCAAGGTATAATATTTAGGTCATATTATCTCAGAAGATGGAATTACACTGGACCCAAAGAAGACTAAAGCCATAATGAATTTGCATGCTCCTAGGAATGTTGTAGATGTCATATCATTTATGGGCCTTGTAGGTTATTACCATCGGTTCATTGAGGGATTTTCCAAAATCTCTCTTCCAATTACATCATTGTAGAGAAGAAACATAATTTTTTTATGGAATAAGAAGTGTGTGTCCAACTTTCAACAATTGAATTTTTTATTGTCCAATGCCCCTACCTTGAAAATCATTGATCCGAGAAAGGAGTTCATAATATTATGGAACACTTGCACCAAGGGTTTCGATGGAATTATTATGCAAGATATATTAATAATATGATATGGGTCACACAAATTAAAAGAGCATGAGCAGAACTATGTCACCCACGATTTGGAACTAGTCATCACAGTGCATGCACTCAAGATGTGGAAAAACTACCTATTAGGCAGAGAATTTCAGCTCTGGACAAACCAAACGATTCTAAAATGCGTATATGACCAACCCAACTTAAATTCCAAGAAATACAAATGGTTATAATTCCTATATGAATTTGAATTTGAAATTAAGCATGTGAAGGGTAAGGAGAATAAAGTGGTTTATTTCTTCAACAAGAAGTTTGATATAGCAACGCTAAGCATGTGTGAATCATACTTGAGGAAAAGGGTTCTTGAATCCCAAAGCGAAGATGAAATATACCTTCAAGTTAAGGAAAAGTTGCAACAAGGAAAACCAAATAGGAATTATGAAGGGTATAATCTTGAGTGGGGTGGTCTTCTAGGATATAAAAATAAACTGTACATTCCAATATGCACAGTGCCGAAAAAGACCAACATGGATGAAACTCATAAAAACCATATTTAGGACATCCAGGTTATCATAATTCTATTAAAAAAACAAGAAAGCAATACTTTTGACATGGTATGAAGAAATATATAGCAAAGTATATCTCTATGTGCCAACAATTCCAACAAGTCAACGCAACCCACCAACATACAACAAGGATATTGGAACCTTTACCCATTCTAAAATGGAAGTGGGAAGTAATTTCTATGGATTTCATAACATGTTTTCCAAGATTAGTAAGGAATCATAATTCAATCATGGTGGTGGTAGAAACATTGTCAAAAGAATCTCATTTTATCCCAGTCAAGTCCACTCACAAGTCCAATGACATAGAAATGTATTCATGACAAAATCATTCAGATTTCATGCACTACCAAAAGCCATAGTGTTAGACAGAGAAGAAAAATTTACATCCAAGTTTTGGAAAGGTTTGTTTCAAGAGTTGGGAACTCAGATGAAATTTAGTATAGCATATCACCCTCAAACATATGCCCAAACTAAAAGGGTGAACCAGGTTCTTGAAGACATGTTAAGGATCTATGTAATGGACAAACCATCTGTTATAGCCTGTTTTTTTTTCCATCTTTCGATACTTTTATTTATGTTTTGAAGCTTAGTTTTATTCTTTATTCCTAGAAAATTTTGTTGTTTGGGATAGTTTGAGTTTTTCCCTTTAGCTTTCAAGTTATTTGATTCTTTTTAGTTTATTTTTACAAGTTTTGGTTTGATTTCATGATCAAAGGGATTATATAAGGCTTATATGGATTGAAAAGGTCTAAAAAATAGCATAAAGTTTAAATGAGACTCCTAAACCAAGTTTAAACCCATATCATTAGCTTAATTTTTGCAAATCATTAACCTAGATTTTCTTGTAGCGCAAGACAAAAACAAATGCACAGAGGCGCTACAAGAAAGTCACGCAAGTTTAAAATAATCTTTCAATGTTGTGGATATTTAGTTCTCTAAAGCGCCGACACTGTGGAAGCACAGTGGTTAAAGTTCTGACGAGATAGTTGATAGAGCTTCTGATTGCCAATCGCGAAGCTAGTGGTCAAAAGCGTCGACACTGCGGCAGTACAGTAGTTTAAAGTTCCAACGAGATAGTTGATAAAGATTTCGATCACCGATTGCGAAGCTAGTGGTTTATGTCACAGACACTGTGGTAGCATAGTGTCTTGAGGTTCCGATGCATTAGAGATTACTACTTCCGATCACCGACAAGTTAGTAATGGGAAGTGCTGATTCGTTCAGTGTTGAACTTCTGATCGCCGATGTTGAGAGAGATTAATGCGATGGGAGACACCGATACCACGGGAGCATTCAAATGTTAATCACTGGGACAAGTGTGAATATCATCATGAAGGCAAATCGTGGTAGTTTCTTGCAGAAGTGATGCAATAATGATGACAGACCATAATGAGACAAAGGCATTTTGAATCACGTTTTTTCTTGAAGAGCACGTAGAGCAGGTGGAGATCGTGGCGAAAAATTAGTACTTGAAAATCAGAATTTTGAAACATAGAATCAATTCACACAGCTAAAGCATACTATCCAAGAGCTGACTCAGCAAAACAAGGAGGGTTGCAGATTTGGAGGCAGATCAATTGAAAGCTAGAAGGAAAGCACAGGCCTTGGAGGGGATTGCTTTACTAGCTGAAGCAGCTAAAGATTTGTAAAGTTAGTTAAGAAATTCAGTTATTAGTTAAGTCTGGAAAGTCATTTTTATTTTTTATAATGATAGTTTAGATTGAACTATTCGATAGATAGCTTAAAAGTAGTTGGGGTTCAGTTATTCAACTGATTTTGAAGGAATAGGATAAATGTAAGTATGAAAGAAGACAAAAGGGATTCGATTTTTTGCTGGCAAGGGGAGGTTATCAGGATGTGTTTATGAGCTAAGTAAAATACTCTTATGTGTTTTTGATGACTGAACTATGAAATATATGCACTATATGCCCTTCAGATTATTGACTGGTTTCATTTCTAATTTGCGTTAATTACTCAGTTGGTATATTCATTTCCCGTTTAATGTTTTTATGCTTGAAATGCTTGCTAACTGTGGGTAAAATTCAGTACTGTGTTTACTCTATTGGATTATGGTTTATATCTTGTGCATCTCAGTCATTTAAATGCTCATGATTTAGTGTTTTCTTTGGTCTTATGAATGTTTTCCCTCTTGTCTTCAAATTGTTCAACCAAAACCGTATAAAACCCTATTTTACTTTATTGTGATTTTTTGAGATTGTGTTGGCTTGTTCTTCTGTAGTCTGGGAACAATTTATGGCACAAACATCTTTGTGCCATTGCCGGGGAACAAAGTTGAAAACCTATTTTTCCCTGGGATACTTATCATTTCACTGGTTTTGAGAGGTGAACTTAAACCAGCAAATCTTAAAGACTATTTTTCACCAGTATTTCACAGTGGCTACTAAGGGAGTTGGAACAAGAAATAGGCCTAGTTCACCTTTACAACTGGGTGTCTCAAACCCAGAACAGATTTTGAAAATAGCTAGGAAAATCAAAAAGTCTCAATCATCCTCAGCTTTATGCAGCCCTAATTTATTTGACCTAATGTCACCCTTTCCACTTTTTGAGGAGGAAAAATAAAATCTATCTTGACAAATAGATTGGCAACTCCACTATTTCAAGATGCAGAGGCCGAAGTCCATGGAAGCCATTTTGGCTTGAAGGTTTGCACCTTTCAATTTTTTTGATGTTCCAGGTTTTCCAAATCCAGTACCTACTATGGATGTTTGGGGAGATTATCTTCCATGGTTTAGAGAAAGCAAAGAGGATAATCCTTCAGATCACCTCATCAAGTTTCATCAATTTATGGTTCAGTTAAATATACATCATGAATATGTGCTCATGAAGATGTTCATGTATTCCCTCGAGCAAGATGCACGAGAATGGTATTTCTCTCTTCCTGCTGCTAGCATTTCCTCATTGAAAGAATTCCACAAATGTTTTCAGAAGCATTGTAAGTATGTGTTCTCAACTGAATTCTTTTTTAAAGATTGTTTTGAGCAAGCTGATTTTTATAATACAACTACTGATTCAAAAAATCATGATGATAAGTATAATCAAGGATTGAAAACATATTATGAAGAAGTTGTAGTTTCAGAATTTGTTGAAGATGAAGAGGTAACATTTTTAGATACTGTTGTCAAGGAAGAATTCCATGATCATTACGATAATCAAGTTGTTGTTTTAAGTCAGGTTGAATATTATTCTAGTGATGAGATCAGCAGAGATAGTTTGGAATATTCTCATAATGATTTCAACAGTCTTAATAATCATTTGAATGCTAATCATGTTGAAGATCAATCTCTTGTTCAACAAACTGTTGGAAATCATTGTTGTGTTAAAGATCGGCTTTGTATTGAAGAAAAACATGAACCTTTAGCATCATCATTTGAAATTTCTCAGAATGCTCCACGTTATGATGAAGAGATTGGGGTTTCAGGACAAGAATTTTGTGATGAATTATATTTTAGTCATTTTTTTATATTAAAATTGATGAAATTCAAGATGTTGACATTTTTTCAGAAATTTCTTATATTCATGGTTATGATAAATCTGCTTTTCAAAACCATTATGAACATGCTCCAATTTTTGATAAATATGATAATGAAATTGAAAAGAAAGACCCAAAAATGTGTGAGGTGTGTGTTGTGGCACAATTTGATCAGCAGATTTAGGAATGCAATCAGTCCATTATCTTTGAACAACCAAAGCCAATGTATGATAGTTATCCATTTGAAGACAGTGTGGAAAATGAGGTTCAAATTGTTGACATCATTGATGATACTGTCCAAAAAATTCTGGAGCAAATTCAGGCTGATCCTGATGTCCTTTACTTCCAATGCCTGATTGATATTCATGAAACAAAATATTCTTATGAACAGCCTATCTTTTTCATAGAACAGGAAAAGGAAACTTTTGGAAATTTTTATGATCCAGTGGCAGATTATTTAGAGTCAATACTAAGTTATAGATCTGTTATTTAGAGACATCATTTGATGAAAGTAAGTATAAGTTGCTAGATCTTTACTCTTAATGTTTTCCAATATTTATGATTATACATATATTCGGAATTGGAAGCAAGTTTTGGTGGGTTGATGAAATTTTTGCCTAGTTACATTGGAAATGGGATTACAATTTAATTCAATAGATGGAAGGTTCCTCAAATACTTTTACAGTATTTGAAGGAAAGAGATTTGAATTTCATTGTATATACCAGTGTGTGAAGGATTGAATAAAGACTCCATATCCCAATGGATGTTTTGTAGAGTAGCAGGCAGTTCTAGTTACAGAAGGCACTGGCTTACAGGTTCTTGAAGCCTCATAGGGAGGACGTAATCCCGCACCAGGAGCCAGATGTTATAGCATGTTTTTGTTTTCCATCTTTCGATACTTTTATTTATGTTTTGAAGCTTAGTTTTATTCTTTATTCCTAGAAAATTGTGTTGTTTGGGATAGTTTGAGTTTTTCCCTTTAGCTTTCAAGTTATTTGATTATTTTTAGTTTATTTTTACAAGTTTTGGTTTGATTTCATGATCAAAGGGCTTATATAAGGCTTATATGGATTGAAAAGATCTAAAAAATAGCATAAAGTTTAAATGAGACTCCTAAACCAAGTTTAAACCCATATCATTAGCTTAATTTTTGTAAATCATTAACCTAGATTTTCTTGTAGCACAAGACAAAAACAAATGCACAGAGGCACTACAAGAAAGTTGCGCAAGTTTAAAATCATCTTTCAATGTTGCAGAGATTTAGTTCTCTAAAGCCCCGACACTGTGGCAGCATAGTGGTTTAAATTTCCGACGAGATAGTTGATAGAGCTTTCGATCGTCAATCGTGAAGCTAGTGGTCAAAAGCATCGACACTGCAGCAGCACAGTAGTTTAAAGTTTCAACGAGATAGTTGATAGAACTTCCGATCACCAATTGTGAAGCTAGTGGTTTATGTCACCAACACTGCAGCAACATAGTGTCTTGAGGTTTCGATGCATTAGAGATTACTACTTCCGATCACCGACAAGTTAGTAATGGGAAGTGCTAATTCGTTCAGTCTTGAACTTCCAATCGTCGATGCCGAGAGAGATTAATGCGATGGGAGACGTCGATACCACGGGAGCATTCAAATGTTAATCACTGGGACAAGTGTGAATATCATCATGAAGGCGAATCGTGGCGGTTTCTTATAGAAGTGATGCAATAATGATGACATTCCATAATGAGACAAAGGCGTTTCAAATCACATTTTTTCCTGAAGATCACGTAGAGCAGGTGGAGATTGTGGCGAAAAAATAGTACTTGAAAATCGAATTTTTGAAACAGAGAATCAGTTCACACAGCTAAAGCAGACTATCCAGGAGCTAACTCGACAAAACAAGGAGGCTTGCATATTTGGAGGCAGATCATTTGAAAGCTAGAAGGAAAGCACAGGCCTTGGAGGGGATTGCTTTACTAGCTTAAGCAGCTGAGGATTTGTAAAGTTAGTTAAGAAAGTCAGTTATTAGTTAAGTCTGAAAAGTCATTTTATTTTTGTATAATGATAGTTTAGATTGAACTATTCGATAGATAGCTTAAAAGCAGTTAGGGTTCAGTTATTCAAATGATTTTGAAGGAATAGGATAAATGTAAGTATGAAAGAAGACAAAAGGGGTTTGATTTTTTGCTGGCAAGGGGAGGCTATCAGGCTATGTTTATGAGCTAAGTAAAAGAATCTTATGGGTTTTTGATGACAGAACTATGAAATATATGCACTATATGCCCTTTAGATTATTGACTGGTTTCATTTCTAATTTGTGTTAATTACTCAGTTGGTATATTCATTTCCTGTTTAATGTTTTTTATGCTTAAAATGCTTGCTAACTATGGGTGAAATTCAGTACTGTGTTTTATATGTTGTGCATCTCAGTCATTTAAATGCTCATGATTTAGTGTTTGCTTTGGTATTATGAATGTTTTCCCTCTTGTCTTCAAATTGTTCAACCAAAACCTTATAAAACCCTATTTTACTTTATTGTGTTTTTTTTAGATTGTGTTGGCTTGTTCTTCCATAGTCTGGGAACAATTTCTGGCACTAACACCATCCAAGTGGGAGGATTACTTACACTTGATAAAATTTGCATAGAACAATGGTCGTCAAGTAGCAATAGGAATGAGTCCATTTGAGGTCTTATATGGAAAAGGATGCATAACTTCAGTGAGTTGGGATAGTCTAGTCAGTAGGGTAGTGCTTGTGCTAGATATGCTACAGGAGATGGAGTAGGGAACTATTAGGATAAGGTACAATTTGAAAGATTTTGAAGACAAGAAGACGAGTTATGCATATTTGAAGAGAGTGCACGAATGATTTCAAGTTGGGGATCATATATAATCAAAATTTAAACCTAAGAAAAATTCCCTAAAATTGGGAAGATGTGCGAAGTTGGAACCTAGATATTGTGGAACATTTGAAATCCTCGATAGGATAGGACCATGTAATAATCCAAAAATTCATAAAAATTTAAAATTTTTCGTGGAACATAAAATGTTCATAGATGTCATTGCCTAAGAACCAATAACTGCTAACGATTACTCAAACAGTAGTATTTATAATTGAGCATTGTACTTCTTTAGTTCTATATAATTATTTGTTTATCTTTAAAGTACTATGTTATGGATGATGAATTTAGAAGTTTATGTTTTAAAAAGATAGGAAAGAAAACTACATCTAAACCTGATACTAAGTGTGTTTTTACTGTCTTCTGACAAGTAGGAAAGAACCTTAGTTGAGATCAGGGCTTACTTAGCTTACAACTAATGCAATGAAGTGATGCTTCTTTTATAGGTTCTATACAGGTAAGCAGTTTTGTTACCAATATTTCCAGATCAAGATTACCATTCAACTAGCATAGGATAAAATGCTAGTTAAATTGTTTGTTTTGCAGTTTGACCCAGTAGAGGTATTGTTGATATTTTATTGTTAGAAACCTGCATAAATGCTTGTAAAACAATATTGTAATAAACTGGATTTAGTTCAGTTATGTTTACTGTCACAAACTTGTTCAATTAACTTTCCTTTGGTGTTTTCAGTTATAAGCTTGTATATAATTTTAGAAGGTGAATCTTATGGACAGATCTCATTCTGCCATTAAGAGTACAGTAACCTAGGAAATCTAAAAACTAAATGATGTGATAAAATTACTTGTGACCAAAACTACAAATAAATATTCTATTCCAATGATTTTCCTTTAACCAAGTATTAGAATTTCATTATCTATTATATGAATTATCATTATACATGAGTTTACTATCAAGGAAATTGTTTGTATTTGTAAATCAATGGCTAGACTAATTCCTAGTTAAATAATCTCTAAGTTCAAGTATTTATGTATAAATTAATGGTTCATCCTCCATTGGTTTTTGTACCTTACTAAAACAATTACTAAACATTATAAAAAAAATGAGAGAGAACATGGATAGGCATTTGCTAAGGTCTAAGATTACTTTTAAAACCCTAGACTATCATTGAATACCTCCCACATTTATGTTTTGGTTTAAACAAAGAAAACCCAAAATCATAGAGTACGAAACCAAAGAGAATACTACCATATGGTTTGACCTTTATACAAAATGTGTGCAGGTTAAAATCAGAATTTCGAACTATATCATGAAACCCATATCTCGCAAATAATTTGGAGGACGCATGGTTGGTGTTCAATGATTAGGGTTTAGTTGACTTTGGAAGCAATGAAAGGTTGTTCTTAACCTAAAAATCACATTTTAGTTCATTTGTTTTCGGAGCTATGGAGTGAGCAGCCGCAGGCTCATGGCCGCATGGCTTTACTGTCACTCCAATGAGCATATGCTTTCTTGCCAGAATCATTCTTTCACTGTGTTAAGATATTTATGTATCTACTGCATCTATTCCGGGTGATACTCTTCAGCACCATTACCCTAGCTTCATAATCGTCTCTCCTATTGATATTTTGACTCTGTGAGTGCTTTTAACTATACACTTTGTGGTGAGAGTCATTTTGAAGGAGTGAGCTTGGTTCTTGACGGTAAAGAGAATGTTAGTAGCGAGTAACAGGTTTTATGTTTTATTGATTATTTCCTAGTGTGGGTTTGATCCTTACTTCCTCGTGGCTTGGGACTTCACACTTGAATGCTGGAAGTTGTGTTTATTTTGACAGTGCTATCCTTCGTGGTACTATCAAAGGAGACTAGGGTTGGCTCACAATGTCAAACTGTTGCGCAAACTCTCTTGGGTAAGAATAGAACTTGTTTAAGAACTCTTCTGCAATGGTCCGCATTATGCATCAATCTGCCCTAATCAGAAGAAGAATGTTAGCAACATACACACAATACAGGAGGAGATGATTGTTGGTGATCTAGTGAGGACAATGCCCAAGATCAATGCAGCATTAGGGAACCGGTAAGCAGAGTATTAAAATTCCATGGTGGAAGTGGAAGGTAAGATAAATCAAATAGCTATATCTATTTTAATTGATCCAGGAGCTAGTTTAATCTATATTTCTCCTAATTTGGTAGAAAAGTGTAAGCTTCCAGTTGAAAAGTTTGCAAGTTCTTGGTTAGTTCAGCTAGCTATTGGTGCAAAGAGAAAGGTAATTAGCTTTGTAAAGAATTGTGCAGTAACTATGGATTAGTTTGAAATTTGTGTTAAGCTCAATGTACTACCTTTAGGTTGATATGATATATTAATTGGTATGGATTGGTTAGAGCAGCATAGGGTGGTCTTGAGTTTCTTTGATAAAACCTTTACTTGCATAAATAATGATGGAAAGTTAAAAAATGTAAAAGGAATCCCCAGGAAAACAGGCATAAGGCAGATCTCTGCTATGGAGCTTAAGAGAGCTATTAGGAAAGGCTGTAAGGCTTATGTAGTAATAGTAATCGATGAAGAAAACATTAACAACATAGATACATTAAAATTGGAAGATATACCGATTCTAAAGGAATATTCAGATGTATTTTCGGAAGAACTTCCAGGACTGCCTCTGAAACGAGAATTAGATTTTACTATTGAGCTCGTACCTGGTGTAATGCCCATTTCAAAAGCCCTTATCGGATGAATATACTAGAACTAAATGAACTTAAGTCACAGTTAAAAGAACTTATTGATAAGAATTACATTAGACCTAGTGTGTCTCCCTGGGGGGCACCTATCATCTTTGTTAAGAAGAAGGATGGAACTCTATGACTATGTATAGATTATCGTCAATTAAATAAAATGACTATCAAGAATAGATACCCATTACCTCGCATAGATGATATGTTTGATCAACTACGTGGAGACACGGTGTTTTCAAAGATTGATTTATGGTCTGGATATCACCAGGCCCGAATCAAAGATGAAGACATCTTTAAAACAACCTTTAGGACTCGATATGGACATTACGAGTTTGTCGTTATGCCCTTTGAGATTACTAAGCTCCAGCTATTTTTATGTGTCTGATGAATAATGTAATGCACAAATATCTGGATAAATTTGTGGTCGTATTTATTGACGACATCTTAATTTACTCAAAATCTGAAGAAGAACATAAATAAAACTTAAAAATTGTCTTGCAAGAGCTATGAGAGCATTAAATTTTTGCAAAACTTAGTAAATGTGACTTATTTAAAGATAAGATCCAGTATTTAGGTCATGTGGTGACTAAAAAAGGAATTTCGGTTGACCCCGAAAAGATAAAGGCTATCGAAGATTGACCAGTCCTAAAAGACGTAACTGATGTCCGATCATTCATGGGGATTACCGATTATTACCGAAGGTTCATTGAAGGATTTTCAAAAATGGCAAATCCTATAACCTCTTTGCAGAAAAAGGGGAAGAAATTTGACTGGAATCAGAAGTGTGAACACAGTTTTAAAAAGTTAAAAACATTATTAAACACTACACCAATTTTAAGAATTGTTGACCATAATAAATATTTTATAGTATATACCAACGCATGCAATGATGGTTTAGGTGGAGTATTAACTCAGGAAGGACATGCCATTGCTTATGAGTCTAGGAAACTGAAGATTCATGAGAAAAATTATGGAACCTATGTCTTAGAATTAGCTATTGTCATACATGCCTTAAAAATGTGGCATCATCATTTAATTAGATGGAAGTTTATATTAATGACGGATAATAAAGGATTGAAATACCTGTTAGATCAACCTAACTTGAATGCTAGGCAAGCTAGGTGGCTAACTTTTCTAAGTGAATACGATTTTGAAATTCAACACATTAAAGGAAAGGATAATAGGGTTGCTGATGCATTAAGTAGAAATACAAAGATGAATTTTACAGTAGCCATCAGCACTTATACGACAGACTTAGAAGAACAACTTGAAGCTGGAATAGAACAAGATGAAAATTACCGAAAATTACAAGCAAAAGTAAAAGAGAATTTAATACAAAGTCTAAGTACAGGGTACAGCTTGAATGAAAAAGGATTATTACTGTATAAAGACAGATTATACGTACCTAATGTACTTAAGATTAAGCTATTAATTTTAAACAAAATTCATAAAACTCCTTATTCAGGGCATCAAGGTTATCAGAAAACTATAACCATGCTAAGAAAAGATTATTTATTGCAAAACATGAAAAATGAACTGGCAGAATATATTGCTAGATGCTTTGAATGTCAGCAAGTAAAAACTGAACGTCAGCATCCATCTGGGCTACTTCAGCCATTGCCTATTCCTAGATGGAAATGGGAGATAATTAGCCTTGATTTTGTTACAGGATTACCTAGAAATCATAACTTAAATGACTCAATAATGGTAGTGGTTGACAAATTGAGTAAAGTAGCCCATTTATACCTGTAAAAACTACTTATAAAGCTGCAAATATTGCTGATATTTTCTTAAAATAATTTTTTCGGTTGCATGGAATACCGAAGGTGATAATTTCATATCGAGACCCTAAATTTATAGGAAATTTTTGGAAATCTTTGTTTAAAGGATTAAATACTACATTAAATTTTAGTACCTCTTTCCATCCTCAAATTGATGGAGAGACTGAAAGAGTAAATCAGGTACCGGAGGATCTACTCAGAATGTACGTAAAGGAGCAGCCGGGTAAATGGGAAGATTATTTACACTTGGTAGAATTTGCTTACAATAATCATTATCAAGCTTCAGCTAGGTACAGTCCATTCGAAATTCTGTATGGAAGAAAATGCAATACTCCCATCTCTTGGAGTAATCTAGTGGACAAGTTAGTATTAGGACCTGAATTATTGAAAGAAATGGAATTAATTGTAAAACATGTACAAGGTAATTTGAAAATTGCGCAAGATTGACAAAAAATTCAAGCGGACCTTAAACGAACTCCAAAGGAGTTCTAGGTAGGCGAACATGTTTTCATTAAGATGAGACCCAAAAAGAGTTCTCTGAGGCTGGGTAGATGCGCCAAGTTAGCACCTTGATATTGTGGTCCTTTTGAAATATTGTCTAGGATCGAACAAGTAGCATATCAGTTAGCTCTACCACCGAATTTAAGAGTTCACAATGTTTTTCACATTTTTGTATTAAAAAAAGATGTACATGATACTACTCATGTTATTAATTGGAATGATGTGCAAGTGGAACCCGAAGGAGATTTTCTGGTGGAACCGGATTGCATTCTCGAGCGGAGGAGATCTCGCTTCGAAACTTCACCATTAGTCAGGTGAAGGTGCAATGGAAGCACCTTAGTCCAGAGGAAGTCACCTAGGAATTGGAAAGTCATATGCAGGATGCATATCCAATTCTATTTCAAGGGAAATCGAAGGACGAGAAATAAATAACATCGAGGACGATGTTATAATTTAAGGGGGTGTGTATGTCACATGCCCCAATTTGCAAAAACAATTTAATGTTATTTGAGGAACATTGTGTTATATTTTATGCTAAGTTTGTAATTAATGACCAAGTGGGGTCAAGAATAATTAATGTAATTCAGAATATTTTATTTATAAATAAATAAATGATGAGACAACATCTTAGGGAAGTTGTTAAAAGAGTGTTTACTGGTCACTTGGTGGAGGAGACTGGGTGGAGAGTACACTAACAAGTGGCAGCATCCTCAAACTACTTCAAACTGTTGCAGGTGGCAACTTCCCTATATTTGTGGTCAAGTTTCCCCAAGAAAGTGGAATTGGAGTAGGTGGCTCATTAAATGAAAACTCACCCAGAAGACCTAGGCATCTCTATAAAATTTCCCATTGAAGATAGCTGAGGCTGCTCATTCTAAGAGGTGATCATTTAGGGTGAATGAATTTACTCATGAGAAATTCGATGGAGGGGATTACTGAAGTGAGTTTGAGGGGTTAACTGCTGAGACTGAACTTACTGCAGCTATTAGGCTGAAGTTCTTACTGCTGTGAGCAGATTTGAATTACTGAGGTAATTGGACCAGTCAGGTGACAGAAGGTCTTAAGGACATATCCTTCACCTAGTACTCTACCAGGAGGACCAGGAACATGCTCGGGGGTCCTGAGGAAGTGCAGTATAAGCTTCCTCCAGGAGTTGGTTGGGAGGAATAGCCTCCTTAAGTTGTTGTCGCCTTATCATTGACAAGTTCTATTTATTTTCATGTTATTATATTTATTTAATGTCTAAATTATAATGGTTACTAGTTTTTAAATACAGGCATGTTAGTATTTAATTATGGTTTATGAAGAAAGGAGTAACTGTGTATTGTTGGACTTAGTAATTTGTAGATTATGTTAGAAATAGTAGTAAATATGCAAAATGAGAAATAAATAGAATTAGAATTCAGTACTATATTTTTCCACACTTGGCTCAGGCAGTACTCTAGTACGGCTGGGTGTTTAGGTAGATATGATGATTCTTTTTACTTTAAATGAAAAATGTAGCTAAATTCTGCTCTAGTTTGCTTATGATTTATTCTATAAAGAAGTAGTAAATATTGTATGGATTAAATGTATTTACTTCAGATAATCACTGAGCATAGGTATGTAAGAACATTTAGTAATCATATTACTTATAGAACTATTTTTAATACTAGTATTCTTTACAAAACACAAAACTTACAGTTTATTAAATAAGCATAGGTATAGTAAACAGACTATCAGCTAGGGTTTAGGTTAAGATAATTTTGAAAACAATCTTATAACATTTGATTCCAGACAATATGTGTCTCTGATTTAAGACAGAAGGTTCTACTATAACCTAAATAGAACCACCTAGGCTATTGAAAGATAAACTTATCCTATTCTCAAGTTTGCAGTAATTACCCTAATCCTTCTTTTATGAGAATTAAAAACAACTGTAAAAATCATTAAAGGAAAATTAAATAAACAGAGCTAAGAAATTACCATGTAAAAATTATGTTATTATCGAACTATAGGGTATATTTAAATATCACCCTTATGAGCTAGACATAGTAATACTAGTACTCTTAACACATTAAAATTTACATAAATGCTTGCACTATAAAATCATTAAATTGCATGATAAATAATTAAAATAATACAACAAATACAGAGTAATAATAGTACTCTTAAACACAGTAAAATTTACATAAATGCTTGCACTGTAAAATCATTAAATTGCATGATAAATAATTAAAATAATACAACAATAATTTGTTAAAAAAAAATTGATTAAGAAGCAATGGCTTATAGCCTTAAAATTCAAAGTCGAGGCTCAGGCCTGTTAAAAACTGAACTATATAAAGTAAGTCTTATCAAACCATAACCATACATCAGGGACAGGTAAAACCGTTAATCCTATTACAATCCTGATTGATTAACAATCTTTCTTATCTCTTAAAAATTAGTTTAAAAACAAAATATAAAGCAGAAAGAGGTCGATAGCCTCGAAGGGCTTAGAGTTGAGCTCTATGGAAAACAATAAAAGAAGTTACATTGTTCAGACCGTAAAGGCAGAGACGTAAATAAAAACCAGTTTCCATCATGGCTACCACAACCTTCATCTTCCTTTCACAAGTACCCTCTAAGCGTTTCGAAACTTATACAAAAAAATAAACAAGCATTGAAACTTTAAGCTAACAGGTAATGAAGGCCGTGCCTTTTCAACAGCAAGAACCAACTTCAAACAACCACAACAATGTGCAGGATGAAACCATCGTATGCAACCAGGGCTTACCATTTTTTGTATGTTCGAGTGAAACTGAGGGGTAAGCTCGCTTTCACCTATAGAGCTGGAACCGGGAGAAGGACCTACAAGTACCAATCCTTATCATTACAAATCCATTTTAAAATTTGTAAAACCCTTATAAGAAAATTAATCTAAAATCAATTTGATGGTAAGTCTTTACCTGCTATAGTTTCGAGTTGAAGCTGAGGAGAAATGGCCACCCTAGGTCGTATTGGCACCGTGCCAAAGGAAAAGAAGACTTTGAGTCACCACTACGAAGGAAAAACAATAAAATTGACTCAACTAGACGAAGGTATACTCCTGGCCGAAGCTATGATTGTTCAGTTGCAGGTTCAAGACAAGCATAGCCCTCGAGCCATGAAGAAAAGCCAATATCCACTCTTGCTGTAAATACTTCAACCATTAGAAAGACCAAAACCACTAACGACCTCTCTCAATAGTCATAGTGTAGAATATAGAAGTAAAATTCCAAACTCGAAGGTGGTTACAGGTCTCCAATGGCCTCAAGCTCTCAATTCGGCCAACAAGATAGAGGAACCCTCGATCTGCAAAGCAATTGCATAGGGTTTGGATTTATAAGTCAACCCATGAGTGGATGAAACTTAATCATGTGTCTTTCCAAATAATCTCTCCATCGTGGGTAGAGTTCCATAGTCAGCGCTGCAGCCAAGTGATTTACAATCAAACCAATAATCATTAAAAACCATACATTGTTTATGATTGCCATAATTTTGATATTACCATGGTGTATTGATGCTAGGATATCGACTATAGGTTATAACTTTGATACTTTGATTATCCTAGAAGTTATCCTTGTTAATCAATCAAGTTGGATAGTTATGTGTAATAACTAGGTTTGGTAAAAATTTGTAAGGACATATTATAACTTATAAGCATAGTAAAAGAAGAGCTATGGAATCTTGGAATTGTAGCCTTGAGTTATATTTTTGAAGGAGTGATCGGTTAACTGAAGACCAATAACATTAGATAAATCCCAACAAAACTCTAAAAACTTAATGATGATTATATTTAAAAGCATAAGTAACTTGATCATTCATCAATGGGAGAAGGACATTATAGAGTCCTGAAGTGAAGGTAGCTGCGATCAATTTTCTCTCTACAAAATTTATGAATAACCATTATGGAAAAGAAAAATAACAGTGTTCTTAGACCTTTAAAGTATAGCATTCAGTCGTTTGGAGGAACTTTGGAAAGTACGTGTTCTTGCAAATTTTTAACCCATGCTTTTGTAGCTTGTGTGAACATCAGTACAGAGTTTTGATAATAAAATAATTTGATACCAACATTACCTCCTTGAAGACAAGTAGCATATTAAATTTTTTCTAAAACTAGCATCTTAATCATGCTAGGGAAGTAGCTTCTTGACGTGAATTTAAATAACACCCTACTGGATCTTACACTTACCTCCTAAACCTATAAGGAACCAACTGTCCAATTGAGTTAGCTGAATGCTAACTAAGCCCCAATATCATACAAGAATTCTTACCTACTTGACAAAATTTAATCATCAGTATATCTAGCAGCAGCAAAATGCAAGTCCTTTTCTAACTCTGATAGAATTACAGCTGTTAAATCATTAATAGCACTAACATAGGTTTTTAAGATTACACCTATTAGTTCACAAGTTCTTTTAAAGAAGAAATCCCATATTTTATTTTATTTTTAACTGTTTCATTTTCCGCTAACCATTAGCAGTTACTTAGCTGCGACTTTAGACATTTTATGTCGCTTGAAAATTTTTAAATTTTTATGAATTTTTGAGTTATTACAATTTATCTATCAAAGAAATTATGGTTAAATGAATGAAAAAATGTATGTTAAATAGAATCTGTATATGTGTGAACTTGTAAAATCCTTCTATTAATAGAAAAGAAGGTAAAAATCCATATTTTAATTTCGAATTAGTACATGGTTAGAGTTTATTATAATGTTATTCTGATTTCATTTTACTTGGATTAATAATGGATTTATCTCAGTAAATTTCTAGCCATATTTATTGTTCTTCTATGTTAACCCTGCTTATTAAATTTCTGTTTGTATAACGTCTATTAACTATTATATTATCAAGCTTATAGTAAATAACCTATCTACTGTGTAAATAAATACATAGATTAAGTATATTAAACTTCCTAGAGACAGATTTGTCTATATCATTATAGACTACTTCATCTAAGAAATACTTCTAATATAGAACAGAGAAACATACAGATGAATAACTCTTATGAAACCTGTAGAAAGTAAATAACATATTCAAGCATACTTCATTCAGTTCTTCATATTTATCTAATCTAACCTAATGTACTAGAGTACTACCTTACAAAAGGCGTGGAAATATACAGTTTAGGTATTTACTTTCTATTCATCAATTAACTCAGAAATTTATCTACTGATTTACCCTAATCTGTCTAGTTCGGAACTTACTAACTTTCACAGCATATGCATTTCTCCTAACTAACCCTAACAGAAATACAAACATAAATATACTATATCATTGATAAATCTTAAAATTTACAGATAACAGTAAATAATTAGATAGCTGAACTAAACAAGTAAAACTTGGAAATATAGATGAGGTGACAAGAGATTAAGGAACCTGTTCCTCCCAACCAACTCCTGGAGAAGAGTTGGAATGCAATTCTCAAGACCCCCGAGCTTATCTCCTGGTCCACCTGGTAGAAGTACTGGGTGAGAGATGTAGTCTAGAAATCCTCTGCAACTCCACTGCGTGTTCAGCAGTAAATCAGTTCTACTTACAGCAGTATGAACTCAGCTTAGAATAGATGCACTAGCTCAGGTCTTCAGCATTTTTCCACTCAAACTTACTTCAGCTAGTCCCCTCCATCGAATTCTCTTGTGCAATTCATTCACTTAGAGTGATCACAAATCCAGAATGAGAAGCCTCAGTTGTCCTCAATGGGAAGTTTTATTAGCATGCCTAGGTATTTTGGGTTAGTTTTTACTTAATGAGCCACCTGCTCTTGTTCCACATTATTTGGGAATCATGACCACAAAAAAAGGGAAGTTGCCACCTGCAATAGCTAGAAGTAGTTTGAGGATGCTACCACATGTCAATCTGCTCTCAACCTAGCCTCCTCCATCAAGTGACCAGTAAAACACTCATTTAATAGCTTCCTTAAGTTGTTTTCTCATCTTTCATTTATCTATTAAAAATATTCCGCAATTACATTAAATTATCCTTGACCCCACTTGGTCATTAATTACAAACTTTAACATAAAATATAACATAATTTTTCACAAATTGGGGCATGTGACAGACCAGTTGCATATAGGATTGCATTTCCTACTAACATGATATTTCACAATGTATTTCATGTTTCTTTTCTTAATAGGTATATACATGATCCTAATCATACAATGATTGGAATGTGATTCGGGTGGAACCCGACAAATAGTTCCAAGTGGATCCCATGCACATCCTCAACAAGAAAGTGACACTGATCAAGAACCGAGCCATAATCTAGGTAAAGGTGAAATGGAAACACATTGGACCATATGAGGCCACATGGGAGCTATAATATTCCATGAAAGAGGCATACCCATTTTTGTTCAAGTTTTGAGAACACCGAGGATGGTGTTGCTTTAAGGGGGGGGATTGTACTACCCCGTTTTAACCCATGAAATGTATCGGCATTGTTATTATGTAAATATTGCATATGTAATATATAAATCCTACCATGGATCCCAAGGCCAAGGATCTGCTAGTGAATAACTCAGTTGTAAAGACAAGCATTTGTATTGTTTTTCAAACTTATCTACTAGCACACCATGGACAATGTAAAACATGTAAATATTTATATAATATAAATATAATGTTTAAGGATGACTATGGAGGCACTGATGAATAAGTGGCTATGAATTCTACTAGGGAGAGGTTAGGGGTCTATGGATATGAACCTTTTGCTGCCAAGTGTCCTTCTGGGAACCCGTGTCCCATAAATGAGAAGAAACACATTAAATTCCATTTTTTGGCATTCAATTAAGGAGGGACAGGAAACTAGGAGAGACTCATCGATTCAAGATATTGGGAACAAGTGTAGAAGAAGGATAATATGTGGATTTCATTGGTTGGTCCAGAGAAAACCATTATGTGTATGAAAGTTTGGTCTAGGGGACCTCCTTAGAAAGGAGGAAAATAATTATGCATGCATTCATTCATGCATACTCTCACCCATTGGAGATCTGCGTGAGGAAGGAGAAGATAAATGAAACGAACAGCCTTGCAAGGATAGTAGCATGCATTCCTTATATGACAGAGGTACTAGTAGAGCCGTATTGAGTGAGGAAGAACCTGTAAAATTAAGTTGCATAGCTAAACCGGTTTGGTATGAAACTACTGTGTAGGAGGGGTTGGTAATTAAGGGTATTAGATGAGTGAATATATTAATAAACCCAGTGGAATCTAAAGTATCTAGAGTTAGTATTCTATACCTTTCTATGCTCACCCTAAAGAAAACTGGAGGGAAGAGGGTCTGAGGGACTATGCAACAGAGAAAGGAATATTCCTTGTGTTGGGTGTGGTAGATATGGTGGGTGTCAAAGCTGGTTGAGCTAGTGGAGGTGCCTATAACTCTGTTTCTGATTACATTGGCTTAAAATTCACCTCCCATTTGACTCCTTGTGTTCTTGAGAGACCTGATAGGAAACTAGCTTAGCATGAGTGGCTGTGAGTGAACATGTTAGTTCCTCTCTAGTTGATATCATAGTCCAACTTGGGGGTGGCATATCGGTTGCTAGTATAGGATGGATAGAGAAATATGAGTGGGTAAAACATTGCACTCAGGTATGCAGATACCTGCATAATTCAGCTAGATAAAAAAAGATAACTATTTATGTTGTGTCTAAATGCTCCATTTAATGTCTATGAATCCTATTTTTAGTGTGTAATGAATGGTTAATTATGTGTGGTGAATGAAAAAAATTACATGGTTTAATTATTAATTGAAATGGTTATTCATAGATGTGAATATGTACCTATGTAAAGGGTTTATGTCATGTTGAGTCCATGATCAAATGACTATGTTCTGCATGAGTTGTACCGCTTAAGTGTATGGTATTCCTCCTATGCATGGTAGTGGCATTTGCATGCATTTTTATTATCCATGTAAGGTCATTCATGTCGTGGAGGAAGTTTAAACACATTCTATAAACTGGTGTTTAATTGGGTTCAAATAAATCCATTAAACCATAGGGACAAAGGATGAAAATTGGAATAAGTATTGTCCTATATAAATTGGGGAAATCACGTCTATCAATTTCCTGACCAATAGTTAATCTGGGTCGTTGATTGTAGTGCAAATCCATAGAAGAAATATGCAAAAATTGATGCATTGATTTTCATAGCAGAAAATGAACATGAATATTGCATATTTATAAACAACAATAAGGTATTTATATTTTAACTAAGGCAATCCAAAAAAATGGTTGCTTAAGAGAAATTTTCACCCAACCATAAGTATCTAGTAGAAATGTCACACCCAACTCGAGTTATAAAGAAACCAGGGTGAAGAAAACAAGATATAGTCTTATCTCTCTTTCATCCCAACCCATTCACTCTCATTCTTAACTCATATACTCACTACAAAGTATTGGATGCATCCAATCTAGCCAACAACCAAGTAATTGTCTTCCATTGCCTCATGTTATGAAAGGAGTACTTACCCCATGTTTGCTCAATAGTCCCATATTTCGTACCTTCGATGCTCTTAAATTTTGGCTATAAGAGCCAAATCTATTACATTTTGTAAGAATTGGAGTACAAATCAATAATTGGGTCTCAAGAATCCAAAGAACATAAATGCATAATGAATGAAGGTTTCCTAAGTTGGAAATTTTGTATCCTCACTTACATCTATCACCCTTTCATCAAATTCCTGCAATTATCTCTCAACAATTCTAATTCAAGGAATTTCTAGATCTTTCTATGGATAGAAATTGATGCAGGGCATTGCGAATTTGGAGGATAAACACCATTCCATAATAGAACTTCGACTTGACTGGCAGTTTCAATCTGGTTAATCAATGAAAATAGGAATGAGTGGATCCAATCTAGGGGCACATATAGTTTTATTGATATTGGTCTAGTATAGAAAAAACACTCCTGCTTCCTTTTAGGATAAGTTTGGAGAAAACCCCAAGTGATAAATGACCAACCTAGGAAAATAACGAGAGAGAGTTTTTTTTTCTTTTGTTTTTCACTGGTAAATTTTGTAGTAGATTATTGTAGTGTAGAGGTATTTCTCTGGTTTTTGCTGAGGAAATAGGGGATTCCCCCTATGGAACCATTGTGTATATTCTGCAGTGTGTGAGCCCACTTCAACCTGGGTAATAGGATGGGTCTTTCCTGTGATGATGTATTTTCATAGAGTAGTCAATTTTTTCTTTGTTGAGTGTTTGCATTTAGGATTGTGAGACAATAAGGATATTGATGGTGAACATGCATCCTAGGTGCGCTTACCTATCTATCTCATCCTATTTGTAATTTAGTTTAGTTATTCAATCTTATTATTAATATTGTGTCCTGCAGTTGGGATTCCTCTCGTCTAAAAATTTTCCCCTTAGATATGTTTCTCTATTTTCTCAATGCTTTGTAGTATTTTGGAAGCTAGAGTATCTACACCAAATTGGTATTAGAGATAACAACAATGTCCTATAGGGGAGTCCATCTAAATTGAGGAATATTAAGTAGGAGAAATGCTAGGAAGAGAGAGACCATATGTGAGCAACTAATCCAAATACTATATGACATTGAGTCCAAGTTTCCTCATGAAGAGTCAAAAGAGGAACCAAGAGTTCCATGAGGTTGGGTTGGAGCTACAGACCCCATGGAGAGGCGTATTAAAGAAATGGACAAACAAGAGACCAAAGTTAAGGTTGAAATCCCTAATTTAAAAGGAGAATTTAATCTAGAAACTTTTATGGATTGGATTCAAGAGCTAGAGAAAAACTTTGATATGGAAGGGATAGAAGATTCTGATCCATGAATGGTAAAAATTGCAGCTTCAAAGATGGAGTCACGAGTTGCACTGTGGTGGGAAAACCTCCAGAACATGAGGAAAAGAAAGGGGAAAGAGAATATGGATGTGGCTAAAAATGAGGAAACTTTTAAAAACTAAATTTATGCCAACTAATCATCAGCAAAGGCTTTGCATAGAGTATCATAATCCAAGGAAGATGGAATTTTCCATACCTATTTTTATTGAATAGGTTTTAAGGTTTCATATTATATCTGGTTTGCAAGAGGATGATGAACATGTGGTATCTACATATACCAATTCCCTGAGGTTTTAAATCCAATATGAGTTGGCACTACTAAAGGTGAACATAGTGGATGAGGCATATAAGATCGTATTAAAATCCAAGTAAAAATTGAATAAGCAGAGCAAGGAAGCCATCAAACGGGATTATGAAAATCTAAGTAGGGGAAGAGTAAGTTATTACAAGCTAGATAGTGAATAAAAACCTATGAGTGACATGAATAACAACTTCAAAGGTAGGGGAACCTTCGGAATAAGGGGATAAGGTTGAACATTTTATGGAAGTTGGAAGACCTTGAAATGTTTTATATGCAGTGAACCTCAAAAGAAAGTGGATTTCCCACAAAATAAAAAAGTGTGATGGTATCTTGAGGAGGAGAGGGAGAAGAAACCTTTCTTGAATAAGTAGAGTCTAAGAGAGGAGAGAATATTATCTTGAGGAGGAATTTGATATATGGAAACCCCTAAACCTGATTAGAAAAGGAAGAGCATGTTTTCAACAAAATGCAGGTTCTAGGAGAAGGCTTTCAAGGTTATTGTAGATAGAGAATATACCGATAATTTGGTAGGTATATATATAGCACAAAAATTACAAGTTAAATGCATTCCTAAATCACATCCCTGTATTTAATTGTTGAAAAGAGGCATAGTGTGATGGTAAATCAAACCTATCTTGTTTATTTCAAAGTTGGTCCTTATGAAGACCAAGTGTCATGTGATGTTGATTCATATAGTAGTTGGCATTGTTTTTCGACTTCTATAGGTTCAACATTGACTTCGATAAGTCCGAACCTCAACAAAGCTTCGACAAGTTCAACACCTCAACATTCATCGTTCATACCAGTAATTGACACAACTATGATACATTGTCTCTCTGTCTTCCAGTCATCTATAATAGTTGCACTTCTGAACCATTCCAACTTTTCTTGCATCTGAGCTTGACGGGAAGACAACCTAAGCATTCTCAACACTCTATTTAAGCATGTACGATATTGTAATATAAAAAGGTAGTGTATTCCGCATAAATACAATAGTAATGAAGTAACATAGATTGATTTGAATTCTTGCATTTTTTTGTGTGTATGTTTTTAGTGTGTAGAGTACTCGATTCATTCAATTCAACTATTGTCGCTATCATGTTTCGAGGCACCCGGATCATTGGTATCAAAACAGATTCAAATCTTGTTCATGATTAAGTCATGTATAGACACTTATATCAATTTTACCTAAATTATGCATGTTCAAACATGCTCGCAAACTCAACAATCCAAGTAGACACTACCTTTGACTTCAAAGTATCCATATACTCACACCACTATATAGAATATGGCCAAAGAAACATGCAATAGACATGTAACTGGTGAGACATAACAACTCATAGATAAAGCACCGGCTTGACAGTGAACCAAAATGTTCACCCAGTTCAATGATATTCTCATGCAATTTTCCTCGACATTAGGAGGATCCTCAATGATATCCAACTCTGAAAAAATCAGTCCATTCAAAGTGCAAGTGAATTTGCACATACTGAATCTATAAGGGAATATTTACGCAGAATTTGTAGACAATTAGATACAACAACTAGAATCCTATTACTATATGAATCAACTATTAGAAGTTTAAAGTATCACCATTGCATCTTAAAGATGCTGACCTCTGTGCACTGTCGATGGGAGAATCTATCGACAAAGATGGAAAAAGAAAGAGACCCCATAAATACATGGGATAAATTTCTTTAGTACATCCCGAAGGAGTTCTACCCGCCAAAGTAAATTGAACAATAGTATAAGAAGTGGTAGTATTTAAGGCAATTGAAATACCAATCTATGCAAAGATACACTGATGAGTTCTATCAACTCAGGGAAAGACTTGGCGTTTAGGAAGAAGAGAAATCGCTTGTTCTAAAGTATGTCAATTGATTTTCTCCATACATTCAGCAAGAGATGGAGTTTCTTATTGTTAGTTCACTTGCATATGTATTCCACTATGCCAGTAAGCTTCAAGATAAATAGAAAGGGAAAAAACCCTTTACGACCAAACTAACAGGTCAAACATCTGACAAGAAGTCACCAGTCAACTTCGACAAGTCAAGACACCCTTCTCAACCGATATTGCCAAAGAAATACCATGGAAAAACTAACTCTCAAAAATAATAAAGGGAACATAGAAAACAACCTTTTATTGAGAAATGGTGTTATTACCATAATTCATCATGGCATGATACGTATGAATGCAAGGATCGAAATACATTTTTGGAAAAATTGTTGACATCTGACTTGTCCGACAAAACAGTGGTAGAATATGACCCAGAATCATCACCCTTTTGACATTGACATCGACCAATCTGATATCCTCTACTATCATCAACGAGGAGGAAAGAGATTACATGTTCCATACATGGAAATGGGTTCAATACAATCCATTGCATTTGATTGTGGATAATGGTATCCAAAATAACTTTGTTTCAGAAGATATCATGAAGAAAATAGGTCTTGGTAGTAATCCACATCCTCATCCTCATAATATTGGTTGGATCAAGGATGGAAAAGAACTAAAAATTACTTGTCAATGCAGAATCACCTACTTCATTAAGCATCTATGATGTGGAACCGCTTTCTGTAGTTGAAGCCCTATTTGGGAAACCTTACTTATGGGATTGACATGGAAGTTATTAGTCACATCCTCAGAAGGTGATTGTCAAAATACGGAACCGATGGTATGGTATACTAGAGCAACGACCTACACCAACGGTTGTAATAATATTTTCTAAACAGACAAAGAAGCTCATCAATCATGATCAGATATTCACATTGATCATGATTAATCCTCGACATTCCAGGAATACTGTAATAGCTAGTCAACTCACCTACCAATACACCTCTTGACAACAATAATAGATTGACAACATTCTTTATGAATAGGGGAACGTATTTCAAGAGACATATGGAGTACCTCTACATTTCCAGGTAAAACACTCCATTGAACTTGTTCCTAGTTCTTCATTACCTAATGCATTTGTTTAAAGAAGATCCATTATGGAGAATGAAGAGATTCACATAAATATTAAATATTTGAACAACAAAGGTCACAGCTAACAATCTCCTCTCCTTTTGGAATTCCATTCGTATGCATTCCAAATAAAGATGGGACATGGTGCATGTGCATCGACTATCAGGATCTCAGGAATATTTCCTTAAAGAATAGATACCCTCTTCCAAGGATAGACGAACTCATCAGCTGTCTGAAAGGTGCTAAATTCTTTACTAAAATTGATCTCAATTCAGGATATCATCAAATTCTAATCGATCCCATCGATGTATGGAAAACTTATTTCAAAACCAAAGAAGGATTGTTTGAATGGTTATTCATGCCTTTCGGCTTAACCAATGTACTTGCAACCTTCACGCGATATATGGACGACATTATACGACCTTTCATTGGCAAGTGTTTCATTGTCTATCTAGATGATATCTTAATTTTCAGTTGATCATGGGATGAACATGTCCGACAATTTCGACACACCCTTGACACTCTTCAACAACATCGACTCTATTTGAACTTGGACAAATGCTCATTTGTGATAAACAACTTCAAATATTTGGGGCATATAATTGAATCTATAGGAATTCATGTTGATCCTGACAAAGTACCAATCCTTAAAGATTGTACCATTCCTCAAAGCCTTCATGAACTAAGAATTTTTCTTGGTTTAACTAATATTTATCGATGATTCATACTCGACTTCAGTCACATAGCCTAGCCTTTGAATCAGTTGACTAAGGGAAATGGGAAAACTATCTTCAAATGGACATCGAAATAATAACAAGATTTTGAACAGCTCAAAAACAAGCTTAGTATTTCACTAATACTTGTGTTACGTAATTTGCATCAATCTTTTGAAATTGAGACAGATGGATCGAACTATGCATTAGGAACAATGATCACTCACTCTGGTCACCTAGTCTCTTTTCATTCCAAAAATTTCAATGACACTCTAGGAATTTATTTGACATATGAAAAGGAATGTACGATATTGTGCAATACCTTAAGCATTGGAGACATTACATCCTTGGGAAGGAGACAACCATTCTTACTAACCACAATCCCTTACAGTTCTCCCTGTCCCAGTCGAAGTTACAAACAACTCAACAACTCAAGTGGATTAATTACCTGCAACAATTTCAGTTGTTAATTAAGTATTGGGAAGGTAAATCCAATGTCGCAGTCGATTGTCTAATTCTACCACCCATTACTCTACTTTTTATAGTGATGAGTATGAAGGTCTATGACACCACTACTTGGCCTCAATTGTATTGAGTAGACTAATACTTTTCTGTAATATATCGACAGCTTCGAAGGGACCTATCGTCCGCTACCAACTACTTCTTGAAAGATACCGCTCTATACAAGCTTGGATAGGTTTGTGTACCGACAGGTGAGCACTGACAGAATCTCATTTGGGATGTGCACTAGTGACAAAAAGACTGTAGAAAACTTTTGAGTAGAAAACACCCTTTCCATCCTCCAAAATTATTTTTATTGACCTCCACTTAAATCTAGCGTCAACATTTACATTCCACCATGCGTGGTTTGTGCAATTGCTAAACCACCGAATCGACGACAAGAATTTTACACACCTTTCTTAGTTCCTATTCGACCATGGGAATCTATTTCTATGGACTACTTAACGAGATATCCCACTACCAAACATAAACATGACACGATCTCAGTAGTAATTTAAATATTTTCCAATATTTTTATTCTCATTCCATGCAAGAAGACTACGAAAACATAACATACTTCCTAGCTCTTCTTAAAACATTTTTGGAAACATTATGGCTTACCGACAACCATCATTTCTAATAGAGATGTTAGATTTGTCAGCATATTTTTGAAGACTCTCTTTCGATATATGTTATGGATTTCAAGCCTCAACACCCATCGAATTGATCAGTTCATAGACACGGTCGAACGTTACCAACTCTGACTGATGAGAAGTTGAAAAAGCATTGAAGTTTTGATACCAAATCTACAACATCCAGAAACAAGCATGGGAAATGTTGCAATGGGCTAATGCGAAAGCTACGGCCCAATAAAATAAGCATTGTATTCCTTATTCATTTCAAATTAGGGATCAGGTCTGGTTGCATCTCAAGAAGGAATGCCTCACTGGTCCTTATAGAAAGTTGAAGCCTTTTCAATATGGTTTGTAAAGTCACCTTAAAAATATTTGAGAAAACGCTTTCCATCTCGACATTCCTTCATGCTTGGGTCTACATCCAGTATTTAATGTGGATCTACCACAACCATACCATGGGCCACTATTGGAATAGAACGAATTGGAGAAAACATAACCTAAAGACATCCATCCAAATGTTCAGGAGTCTCTTCCTTGTAACACCATTTTGGGACGACTCATATGCCATACAAGGATGAACGCGATTCCCTTGTTTTAGGCGGCTAAAGTCACACAGCTCCCAACACAAGGAAAATGGTATTGTGCTACTAAACTCACCAACAAGTTTCCTCATTTGTACGACAAAACAATGGGGTGGCATTGTTTCACAAGGAAGGAGGTATGATCCACCAAACAGTTGGAATTGTTTCTCGACTTCGACAGGTTCAACATTGACTTCGAGAAGTTCGAACCTCGACACAAATTTGATATGTTCAACACCTTGACAAGTTCGGTGTGTAGTGTATTTTCCTGCTTTGCTTATTCTTAATATGCTTCCACCATAACAATACTCTATTCATTCAATCGAACTATTGTCCCTATCGTGCGCTTGAGAACCCATATCATATGTGGTTCCAATGGATGATTTCCATCTACTCATAGGTAGATTGTGGAAATATGAATGGAATATAGTTCCCCGTGGAAAGGAAAACACCTATGAGATTCAACACAAGGGAAAGTTCCATATATTGAATCCCTTCAAAGGAGAAGAAACTACTAAAATCACAACTCTATCCTTAAGTACAATGGGCTATAAGAAATTTTCATTGAATATAAGGGTGGGAATTTATATTTTCCTTAGCCCTGAAAGAAGGAGCAATTGCAGAAGCAAACAACACCATTAGAAGAGTAGAAACTACTTCAATACTGTCCTGATTTGAAACCATCGGAGATACCATTCAGTGTATCTTCCTCAATAGGAATTACCCATCAAATTGATTTGCTTTGAGGTTCCGAGCTTCCAAATCAAGATTCTTACAGGATGACCCCTCTAGAAAATGAGGAGATGAAGAGGAAAATAACAAAATCAGTGGAAAATGGCTTTATAAGGGAAAACATTAGTGCTTTTTCTATGCCCTCTTTTCTCTCCTCAAAGAAGGGATGAAAGATATAGAGACTATGCATGGATTCTAGAGACATTAACAAAATAATAGTTAAGTACTGATATCCACTACCAAGAATAAATGAGTTGCTAGATTGTTTGTATTGTGTTAATATCTTCTCCAAGATTGACCTTACAAGTGGATACCATTAAATTGGAATTTGGGAAGGTGAAGAGTGGAATATCACTTCAAAATGGAGGACAATTTATTTGAGTGGATGGTGATGCAATGCCTCCTATCTAATGCCCTAGCTAGCTTCATACAAACTATGAACTAAGTATCTAGACCTCACATTGGAAAAATTTTCATAGTCTATTTCGATGATCTCTTAATTTTTAGTAAAACTATGGAGGAACATGTAGAGCATTTGAAAGTGGTCCTTGACATACTTCAAGATAAGATATTGTCTATCATCTCTAAAAAAGAGTGAACTCCATAAGGGCACATTTATGTTTTTGGGTAGTGTTATTTCAGCATATTGTTTGAGAATGGATCCTAAAAGGGTAAAGGTCATCTTGAAGTGGAATTCCCCTCAAAATATCACAGAAGTAAAGAGTTTCCATGGTTTGGTAAACTTTTATAAAACGTTTTTTAGAAATTTCACTGGGATAAGTGCCCCCTTGACAGATTGCACAAGAATGAAAATATTTAATTGGACAAAGGAAGCTACAGTATGTTTTGAACAACTCAAGAGAAGAGTTACAGAAGCTTCTATTCTCATCCTACCAAACTTTCAAAAAAAAATTATGGTGGAATGTGATCCTTCAAGAGTTGCAATTGGAGGAGTATTAATCCAACAAGGCCAACTTGTAGCTTTCTCTAGTGAGAAGCTAAATGACGCTAAACAAAATTAAAGTACTTAGGGTAAAGAGTTATACACAACAATACAAGCCTTGAAATATTGGAGGGATTACCTTTTGCATGCACAATTTATCTTGATGATTGATAACCAAGCCCTAAAATACATCGATTCTCGGAGTAGGTTTTCCCATAAACATTCCAAATGGGTTTTTTTTGTAGGCATATACCATTGTTGTGTGACATAGGAGTGGTAAAACCAATGTCATGGTTGATTCTTTGAGTAAGACGCGGCATTTGTTGGTAGTAATGAGTAACATGTTGGTTGGATTTGAAGAAATGAAGACTGAATATTCTAGTGACCCCTACTTTGAAAGCATTATTGCAATCCTGGGTGGACAAGACCATGTTGGTCTACACTCATTTGAATACTTTTTACTATTATATGGATTTCTATTTAAAGGTTCTCAACAATGCAATCCTTTTGGTTCAAGATGAGAAAATTTTGTGATAGAGATGCACTCGAATGGGTTGGATAGACACTTTGTAAGGGGTAAGACTTTCAATCTAGTAAATGATTTTTTTTTTACTACTATGAGGAAGGATGTACATATATTTGTTGTTTCCTATAGGGTGTGCTGAATAAAATAAGAGGTACAACCAAATACAGGCCTATGCATGCCACTAGCTGTCCCCAAGAAATGATGGACTAATATTTCCATGGATTATCTTGGGACTGCCATGAACCCAAAGGGGTCACAACTCAATGTTTGTAGTAGTACACCAATTTTCCAAAATGTCCCATTTCCTACCATGTAAAAAGACAAATGATGCAAGAAAATTGCACATTTGTTCTTAAAGGAAATTGTACAGTTGCATGGTATTCTGAAAACCATAACCCAATGATATGGACACCAAATTATTAAGCCAATTTTGGGAATTCTTGTGGAGAAAATTGGATAGCATGTTACAATTCAGTTCAACTTACCACTTCTAGATCGATGGTCAAACAAGGTCTTAAATACAAGATTAGGGAATTTATTACATTGCTTGGTAGGTGACAACCTTCGCCAATGGGACATCATAATACCTCAATAAGCAATTTCCTATAATTTTTGCATCAATAGATCTACCGGTAAATCTACATTTCAAATTATCTATGGTGGAAAAACCAAAGGGATTGTAGACTTAGTAGAGCTTCCTACAAACCCATATATAAGCCTTAATGCTACATATTTTATAGAGAATATGTGGGAAATACATCAACATGTTAGGAAAAATTATAGTCAATGAATAAATGATACAAGCGATATATGTTGATCTTCATAGGAGAAAGAAGGTCTTTCAAGAGGGAGAAATGATCATGGTACAATTGCACAAGGAGAGGTAACCCAAAGGTACTTAGAACAAGTTAAAGCCTAAGAAATTCGGTCCATGTAGAATTAAGAGGAAGATAAATAACAATGCCGACTTAATTGATATGCTAGAGGATTTGAACATCGATCCCATTTTCAATGTTGTCGACCTTCATTCACTCCCTACGAAGGCAAATGAAGGCAACTAAGTTCAAGATCAGTGTTATAGGTATATCGACTGGACCAAAAAATTGCCAAAGAAAAAGAGGGAGAAAGTTGAAGTTGTTTTAGATACCAAACTATCTACAACATGCTCCAAGGCGCACAAATTATATCTAGTTAGGTGGGAAGGTCTACTAGATTCTTACAACTCTTTGATCAAAGAAGCATACTTACTCAAGTGCAACTGAGAGGTCACAGTCGGTGACCTTGAACCAATAGGCTTGGAAGTTATAAAAGAAGGGGAGGATCATGCAGAGCATCAATACTTTGGAGGATAGGGACTCTTCTATCTTGACTCTCAGTTTGGATCTAACTAATTAGTGAAAATATGAACATGTGGATCCAAGCTAAGGGCACATATATTCTAGCTGAGCTTCGGCAGGTAGAGAAGAAACTTTCTTGCGTCCTTTTAGCATAATATGAAGTGATAAATGTCCATCCTGGGAAGATAGCAAGAGGGATTTTTTATGTTTTCATTGGTAAATTTTGTAGTAGATCGTTGCAGTGTAGAGGTAGCTCTCTAGTTTTTTGTTGAGGAAACAAGGGGTCACCCCTGTGGAAGAAATGTGTAGACTAGGCGATCTGTGATCCCACTTGAGCCTGGGTAACAGGACAGGGCCTTCCTTCGATGATGTATTTTCATAGAGCAATCTAGTTTTTATTTATTGAGTGTTTGTGTTTGTTCCTATGAGCCAATAAAGAGATTGAGGGTGAACACGTAGCCTGGGTGCCCTGATCTGTCTATATCATCATGTTGAGAATGTATCTCATTTATTCAATATTATTATAAATTTTGCATGTCTGTTAGTTGGGAGTCCTCTCGTTTTTCCCTTTGGATCAGTTGCTCTCATTTTTTAAATTCTATAATTTTTTTAGCAACTGAAATGTCTACATCATAAATGAAGAACACATATAAATAACATCTAGCATGAACATGAGAATCCTTAAAAGAATGGAAAATGAGTGGATTGAGAATATGATGCTTGACATAACTTCTAACCAGAGAATTGTAGGAATCTTACACTCCCAGTGATGGTTGCATTCAACCCATACTTTCATCACTAAGTGGAAAGACTTTCCCACCAACCTCTTACCTGTATTACTGATTAGTTTTAATATGTCGAAGGAGATCGACTTAAGAATCGAGGATTTACATTCCATTCCTAGACCTTGAGTACCTTTGAACAAAAGAACTTACCTTTGAACAAAAACAAACAAACAAAACTTGAGTAACTAAAATTTCGAACGTGGTTAGTGAGATCCATGTTGTAAACAAATCCACGTCACCAAAAACTTACAAGCTTGGAGTGTGTGCCTTGTTTAGCATTGTATGTGTATGATCCCATCTTATAAACAAATCTACGTCACCAAAAGCTCACAAGCAAGGACTCTTTGTATGGGTATGATCCCATGTTGTAAACAAATCCACGTCACCAAAAGCTACATTAGCATAGTATGTGTATGATTAAGTGGAGTAACAATGTAAAATATGTGCAGTTCACACAAAGAAATGTAGCTAACGGATATATTTTCCTATGGAGAATAACCACTTTACAAACAACCCTACCACAAGCAACTATTTCTCTCTCCATACGGGATCAAATTAGGGTTTCCTATGCCCCTGAATAGCAACAGCCAGCAAAACAAAACTTGAAGGAAAATTCTACCTGGACTGTCTTCCAAGTAAATCTTTGGACATGTTATTTGCCCAAGTGAGAGCAGATTTACAGCGTAATTGTATAAATGAGTGATATGTTTAGAGCGTTAGAATCTGCAGAGAAAAGCCTTCTCCTGAATTTAGATATGGAGAATTATACGGGCGTGATACCATTTGTTTACAGGCGCCTCAAACGCAGCAGAGAACACGTGGGTTACCAACATCTCGGCCCAGAAAACGAAGAAAAACAAACAAGAAGAGCAGTCATCAACAGGCGAAGAGGAAGAATGAAACGCAAAGGTGGGAACAGCCGAGTACGTATTGGTTTTAAGGTATTCATATTGAAATCAATGAAGAGTATTAGAAATCTGTTTTCTGTGGCTGCCAATAGTAATTACAGTACTAATGCAGGGGATTCGAACCGGCTTCATGCCAAGGTATTACTAGGAACAGGCCGGCCCTGTCGAGCTGGTGATTCAAATCTCTGTTCAAAATATTTGAACCAGGCTGAAAAATGGGATATGGATAGTATTGTTACGTTATAGCTATTAATGTGTATGTTTTGAAGAACATCCCTGCTGCTTAAAAGATATACTGTCGCTAAAAATCATGTGCATAAAGTCATGATTTGATCATGTATTAAAATTTGTATCTCAGTTATTTCAGTTTTATATTGCTATTTCATAGTGTCGTTATCTTAGTTGTATATGGTATTTTTTATAGGTTTCAAATCAAATCTTTTTTATTGCATAGAAGAGATGTATTCTACAATCCAATAAGGAAGAAGAGATGTGTAACTTCTTCTGTGCTTATCTTAAAGTTAGACACATACTTTTTATACATTATTTAGAATTACATATATAAAAAACAACATAAAATAAACTAAAATCATAAATATTGGATTACACATTTCCTCAACATTTCTATTCTAAAAAAAATTTATACTTTAAAAGATTTGATTTTTGGATACTTAATAAATCCCCTTTTAAACAGATCTATGTTGTGATAAATCATACTCTTTTAAAAAGAATAAAAAAATATAAGGATCACATTTTGTTAAAGTGGAAAGTTTCTTAAAACTATAACAAATTTTCTTATTAAAAAATCATTTAATGTAAATGACTAAGAACCATGATAAAGGGAATATGATACTGGGATATACTCTTTCAGCCCATATTATTTGAGATTAATCAATTATGTTTGGGCTAATTTTGGAACAAAAATTCAACGTTATGAATATATTTATTAATGATTTATTGATGAATAGATTTACAAGAAAGTGTATAAATACATTAAATAATGGAATAAGTTATATTTTTTTATAATGATTGTGATTTATTAATTATAATGAGAAATATATTAAATATAATTAATACAAATATTATTAGTTGTAATATATATTTAAGTATATTATAAGTCATCAATCCTTGGGATATTTTGTTTTTGAAGTATTGGCAATGTTAATCTAAACGCTTTATTTTCCTAGAAGTAGTTTCATCTTCAATTAAATTTCGTCACTTGAAAAGGTACTCCTTATTGATCTAAAGCGGAGCATTTTGGTTTTGAATCCTAAAATCTATTGAGGCTCTAGCACCACTTTTCCTTTGTTATCTAACGGGGTAACTTTCTTTGTATGTGGGTTATTATACCCAGCTTTTTATTTAAACATAAAACATGGAACACATCATGTACCATTCCTTTGTTTGGTATATCTAGAGCATATGTCACTTGTCTTACTTTCTTTCGTACTTGATAAGGACCATAAAACTTGGGCGCAATTTTATGATTTTTGGAATTTTTTAGGAAGGTCTATATGTATGGATGGAGATGAATAAAAACCCAATCACCCACCTCATGTTCATTATCATTTCTCTTTAAATCAGCTTGTTGCTATATATGATTCCTTGCTTGTTCAAGATAGTTCTTTAGAATATGTATGTTCTCATCTGAAGTAGCTAGATAGTCTTTCATAGAAAGAACTTTGAAATTGTTGATAACATATTCTTTAATTGTCAAAGGTTGATACCCATATAAGGCTTCAAAAGGAGTCATTTTTGTCAAGGTATCATATGTACTATTGTACCACCATTCTGCAAGGTGTGTCCAATTTATCCAATGTGTATCCCAATCATTCACAAAATTCCTAAGGTACCCTTCAAGCCATTTATTGTGACTACATCTATATATCCATTTGTTTGGGGGTGGAAATAGGTATTGATAGTTTATGAGGTCTCAACTAGGTGGAACAATTCCTTCCAGAAATTACTAGTAAACTTGGGTTCCCTATCACTGATGATAACTTTGGGAACCCATGGAGCTTTAATATATTTTTTAAAGAGCTATCAATAACTTGACTAGCTTTTGAATTTGATGAAATCCCAATGAAGTGGGAATATTTTTATGATTTCATATGCTAGACTAGATATCATTAGTGTTCAATCTAAATTCACAACAGTAGCATATGCAGAATCATTGAAAGAAACACAATCACGAGATAGACATAGTATTTATCCTATGAAACCTTCAAGGGGAAGAAAAACCAACAAAACTTCTTTTGTATAATATGTATAAGATAAAACCCCAAAACATGTATTCTCCTCCCTATTCATTTCTCTCTCTCTCTCTCTCTCTCTCTCTCTCTCTCTCTCTCTCTCCTATATGCTACTCAAGTGAGTGAGTATGTGTTATAATGAGGAACACGGCTCATCTATTTATACACATTATGTCAACTGAATTTTACCCTAAACAAGTTGGCCCCATTGACCCATCTCAGTTGACTTCACCTAGGAAGACTCAAAACATTATTTTTATATTATTCATTCGGGTAGTAATGACCCGACTTACAATGGAGGCTTTACCTCATTACTCTATGATGAAAAATTATAATAGTAACATTCGGACGTAGGATTAATAACATCTCCCTTGGGATACATCAGTAAAATACATTTAGAATATCCTTTCAAGTTACAATATTTCAACACTCCCCCTTAACGAGAAGGGTATTCTACTAACAACATAATCATAGACTATAGGAGTAACGAGAGAGAGTATCTTCAACAGTATCGAGGTAAGACATTTATACGCCATAAGAATGTTTTGACATTCATCAATAATTGAAACAATTACTCTTCAATGTATTCATCTACTGCCGCAGACGATCACTTGATCCTTTTTCTGAAACATTTCAATCTTCTGGTTCTTTGTAGAAGTACTTAGATATTCTCGATCCTTTGCAGTAGCACCTCGATATTCTTGTTCATTTGCAGCAGCACTTTGATCTTCTTGATCCTTCATAGAAACAACACTTTGATCCTTTCAATCATTTGTAGTAGCACTTCGATATTCTTGATTCTTTGTAGCAACAAAACTTTGATCCTTTCGATCCTTTGTGAAAGCACTTCGATCTTCTTGATCCTTTGTAGTCGCACTTTGATCTTTTCAATCCAACGTCACCACGCTACCTATAGTACGGATTATTTCTTTGCAGGATCATCAATCCCTATCACTTTAGGACATAGGTCCAAGGATGATGCAATCCTCCATCAGCCTACTCCCCCTTAATGAGGAGGGTCCATAGTATCAACCAGTTGAATCATCTAAAACTAAATGTAGATCTCAAATGCACCTGGTTGCAAGCCCTATCATCCATAAGGACTCATCGTAGTGCATCCTCAGCTTCAAAGTTAGGACCACTCCTGAGAGAGTGTTATATTATGGTATCTACATATACATGTAGGCATACTCTCCATACAAGAGTATTGTCTGCAGCTGCAGATCTCGACTGTACCTAGGTGTCAGTTCTCATTGTAGGACATCCTCAACCTGTTAGAGCTAGGACCACTCCATGCGAGTGTTATACTATGACATCCGTGAGGACTCATCATAGTTCATCCTTAACACTAAAGTAAGGAACACTCCCAAGAGAGTGTTATTCTATGGCATCTACATATAAATGTAGGTACACTCTCCATACAAGAGTAATGTTTGCAAAGAATATATTGACCTCACCTAAGTGTCGGCCCTATCGTCCATGAGGACTCATCGTAGGACATCCTCAGCGTGAAAGATAGCACCATTCGCAAGTGAATGTTATACTACGGTATCCACAAATTAACGTGGGTACTCTCCATGTGACAGTAACATCTGCAGGGCCATCCTTAGCTGATAAGGACCACTCTCATGAATAGAGTGTTATATTTGCAAGACCATCCCCAAGAGAGGATACTATGTTCCACAAGTGAATGTCGAACATTGTTAGTATGTCCATGTGTACTTTGCCTCTTTCATACTGGAGCTTCACTATCATTTGTTATCGATGGAAGTCTTATCATCACTCTCCATTTTATGGGAGTATCTATATCATCAACTTGCTCCCCCTTTTCCTTAGGAGGGTTCATATCTTCGACCTATTCTTCCTTTCCGATGAGAGTCCATATCTTTGACTTGTTCTTCCTTTCCGAAGAGGGTCGATATCTTCGTCAATAATTCTTGCAAGGAAAGTTTGTAGTCCCATGATTGTTCCTCCTTGCGAGGAAATTATTTTCTAACTACACCAAGCTTGTCATGAAAATATTCAAACTTTGCTCGAGATAGAGGCTTGTTTAGTACATCATCAACTTGCTCATTAGTACTCACATATTGGCTCTTTATGTGGAATTTTTATATTCTAAGTTAGATCATCAGTATTTCATTTCAATTTCATAACAAAAGCATATAAACAAGATTACTGAAAGAAACAGTATCACAAGAACAACACAGATTTATCATGGGAAAACCCTAAAGGAAAAAACCTAGCAAAATATTCCTCAATATAAATGCCCCAAAAGATAAAAGGTAAAACCAAAAGACTGATCAAAGACCGATCCTCCTCCTTCTATAGTTACTTCTCTCTTCTTCACTAGTGCGCTACACAAGTGAGTGTGTGTATTCCAAATGAGGAGCGCCACACCTCTATTTATATTCATCCGTTCACTTTAATTATCAATTCCCACATGTAGGTTCGAGTTAATCATGTAGGCTTGAGTTACACATGTAGGTTCAAGTAACCACACTGGGGTGCTAATGACCCACCTTTACAATTAGAGGGGACTACCTCATGACTCTTATTAGTTCTTCCGATTAGAAGCATCGGAGAATAAAGTAATACAATTGGTTCTCCCGATAGGACCATCAGGGACCACAAAAGATACATATAGAATATTCTTTGAAGTTACAATATTTCAACACTCCCCCTTGACGAGAAGGGTATTCTACAACAACATCAACAACCACAATAATAGGAGAGAAATAGAGGACATCATCGACATCATCAGGGTAACACATCTATAAGTCATTGGAATCTTTTCAAGATCATGTAGTCGTCATCTTCAATCTTCAGTCTTCAGCAACATCAACACTTTGACTGCTTCGATCCGCAACAACTTTGACCGCTTCGATCAGCAACAAATTTGACCTTTCGATCAGCAACAACATCTTCAGCACTTTGACCTTTCGATCAGCAACAACATCTTCAGTACTTTGACCTTTCGATTTGCAATGACATCTTTAGTACTTTGACCTTTCGATCAGCAACATCATCATCATCATATTTTGATCCTTCGATCAGCAACATCAGCAACATCATCATCATATTCTGATATTTCGATCAACAACATCAACAACATCACACTCTGATCTTTCGATCAGTACGTCGTCATCATCATATTCTGATCTTTCGATCAGTATAGCATCATCATCATCAGCAACAACCTGTAATCCGCAGCTCAAAGAGAAAAAAAAAAATATTTGGATCACTTTTGGACTTAAAGTCCAAAGATGATGCAATCCCACCACATTCTCGACAACCAAAGTCACCGGATTGATTACGGGAGAATCAGTCCCTATAACTTTAGGACTATGTCCAAGGATGATGCAATCCTACCACATTCTCAAGGACCGAAGTCATCGGATTGATTACGAGAGAATCAGTCCCTATCAATTTAGGACTATGTCCAAGGATAATGCAATCCTACCAGATTCTCGAGGACCGAAGTCACTGAATTGATTACGGGAGAATCAATCCCTATCACTTTAGGACTAAGTCCAAGGATGATGCAATCCTACCACATTCTCGAGGACCGAAGTCACTAGATTTATTACAGGAGAATCAGTCCCTATCACTTTAGGACTGAGTCCAAGGATGATGCAATCCTACCACATTCTTGAGGACCGAAGTCACCGGATTGATTACGGGAGAATCAGTCCCTATCACTTTAGGACTAAGTCCAAGGATGATGCAATCCTACCACATTCTAGAGAATCAAGGTCACCAGATATATTATGGACAGATGTACCAGGATGATACAATCCCTCTTCATTCTCGAGGACTGAGGTCACCGGATCACTTTAGGGAAAGTTCCCAGGGATGATACAATCCCACTGCTACATCACTACTCCCCCTTTCGGGGAAGGTCTTTTCAAACCACACCAAGCTTGTCTAAAAAGTGTTCGAAATTTACTCGGGACAGAGGCTTTGTCAACACATCAGCAACTTATTCATCAGTACTCATATAGTGGAGCTTTATGGATCCTTTCTGCATCATATCTCGAATGTAGAAATACCTGATTTCTATGTGCTTTGATCTGTCGAGGAACACAGGGTTCTCTATCATCTTTATACAACTTTGGTTATCACATAGAATCATGTTAGTGTCCAACTCTAGGTTGAATAATCCTGACATCATCTTTTGAATCCATATGGCTTCACAACTAGCAGAGCAAGCTACTATATATTCTGCTTCGGCTGTGCTTAGAGCAACACTGGATTGCTTTCTGCTAAACCATGAAATCATAGCAGATCCCAGACTATAACATCCACCTGATGTGTTGTTTCTATCTTAGATACTTTTGGCCTAGTCTGCATCGGTATAGCCATACAATCTATACTCATGGCTATTATCATAATATAGACCAAAAACTATACTCTCTTTCAAATATCTCATCACATGTTTTGCAGCTACCAAGTGAACCCGTCTAGGTTGAACTAGATATTGACTTAAGGTGTTCACAACAAAACAAATGTCTGGTCTGGTATTTGTTAAGTACATCAATGACCCAATGATTTGTCTGTAATGAGTCACATCCACTAACTCTGATGAGTCATCAGTTAACAATTTCAGGTTGGAATCCATGGGTGTGGCCAAGGCTTTGGATTCCAACATATTGAATCTTTTCAATATCTCTACTACATACTTTCCCTGGTTGAGAAAGATTCCTTCTAAACTTTGCCATACTTCCAAACCTAGGAAATAATGCATTAACCCAAGGTCTTTCATCTCAAATTATTTTGCTAGTTTCTTCTTGCTTTCCATAATCTGCTTCTCATTCCCTATCAAGAATAATTCATCCACATATAGTAGTAGGATGACAGGTTCATCTTCTACAACCTTGAGGTAAAGGTTAGGATCAGCTTTACTCTTGGTAAAGCCCATTCTCGATAGGAAACTATCTATCCTCTCATACCAAGCTCGAGGATCTTGTTTAATACGTGTTTAATACCATACAAGGCCTTCTTCAACTTGCATACATGAGTATGTCTATCTTCAAATTCAAATCCTTGAGGCTATTCTATGTATACCTCTTCTTCGATCACACCATTCAGAAAAGTTGTTTTCACATCCATCTGGTGTAAGTCCCACTTCATCATGGATGCAAGTGCCATGATAGTTCTAATCGAAGTATACCATGCTACTAGGGAAAATGTCTCTTCATAATCAATTCCCTCTTTTTGAGAGAAACCTCTGGCCACAAATCTTGCTTTATACTTCTTGATACTTTCGACAGCTAGATGCTTTATTTTGTATATCCATTTGGAGGATACTATACTCTTTCCTTCTAGTTTGGGAACTATATCCCATACATCATTCTTCATTATTGACTGGTATTCCTCAGTCATTGCTTCTACCCATTCTTTCTTCTGTACCACTTCTTCATAGTTTGTAGGTTCTTGATCTACAAGATCACACATCAAGGCTACATAGTTGGAAAAAGTCTTAGGTTTCTTTCTTTCCCTTGTGGATCCTTCAGGAGCTCCATATCTTTCTTCCTCTCATATAATTTCTCTTGTCAAAGCATGCTTTCTCTTTCTTGATATCTCCATCATGGGGGGTTCTTTTGGTTCTGCTATGTCATGTTCTTCAGGAGCTTCATCTTCAGGGAGACATGTAGTTTCTTTATTTCTGGGAGGTGTCTCTTCTTCATACACTTCTTCATGTTGGCACTTCCTAGATCTCTTGAGGGCTGCCTCTTCATTGAATGTCACATCTCAAATGATTTCCATGTGATGGAATCCTGGAATGTAGATTTTGAATGCTTTGGATACTTCACAATATCCAACAAAAATCCCCTTCTTTCTGGAAGGGTCTAACTTGGTTCTTTTCTCTTTTGGTATATGAATATATACTGGACAACCAAATATCTTGAGGTGACTTACCTTAGGCTTCTTTCCTGTGAATATCTCTTCTGGAGTCTTGAACCCAAGAGCACTATGAGATATTCTATTTTGTACATACACAGCAGTTCTTGCCGCTTCTACCCATAGGTACATTAGAAAATCTTGATCATATATCCTTGTCTTCATTGCCTCCATGATGGTTCTGTTCTTTCTTTCTGCAACCCCATTTTGTTGAGGATTGTAGGGAGTAGTTAGTTCCCTCTTGATTCTAGCATCTTTGCAAAAATATTCAAACTCTTTTAAGGTATACTCTTCACTGTTGTCTGATCGGAGTGTCTTTATTTTCTTGTCTGAAAGATTCTCTATCAAGGCTTTGAACTCCTTGAATTTTTCAAACACTTCACTCTTTGATTTCAGGAAGTATATCCAAGTCTTTATTGAAAAGTCATCAATAAATGTGATATAATATTCAAAGCCACTTAAGGATGTAGAAGACATTGGACCACATACATCTGAATGGATCAATTCCAACGTACCTTTTGTCTTTGTTTCACTTTTCGGAAATGGATTCTTGATGTTCTTTCCCTTTGCAAATGCCTTCATTATTTACCTTCATGTCTAGTAATCCTGTCACTACTTTGTTCACATGAGGTAGATCCTTGTAGTTAATGTGGGCAAGTCTTATATGCCATAGTTCACTAGGGTCAGTGGACTCATGCACAAGGGTTGTTTCTGAGTGCCCCTTGAGTTTATACAAGCCTCCTTCTTCTTCACCAATAATGACTACATCTTCAATATTCTTTCCTTTGGGCCACATGAGTACTTGATCATCTATGAAAGCAACTCTGAATCCTTTCTTATCTAAAGATAAGATAGAAAGTAAATTCTTCTTTAGACTAGGTACATATATTACACCTTTCATCTTTAAGGGATTACCTGAATCAAGTTTGTAGCTTGCTTCACCAACTCCTTTGATCGGATATTGATAGTCATCTCCCAGGGATACTTTCTAAGGAGAGCTCCTTTCTTCAAGTTTGGACAGAGTTTTCTTTTGTCCCGTCATGTGCTTTGAAGCACCACTATCAATAATCCAAGTGTTTTCTCTAGGAGTTACAGACCCAAAGAGAGTAGAGAATAGTACATACTCTTCCGCATCTTTTTCTCTTGCTTTCTTTCTTGAAGGTCCTTCATCTTCTTCTTCTTCATCCTCATTTTCAGCTAGATGAGCATGGTGTCTTTTTTTGTTGTTGATCCTCTGCTTATATTCTTGCTTCTTCATAGGACAATTTCTGGAAATGTGTCCTATCTTGTCACAATGGAAACATTGAAAACCAGAGTAGTCCTTATTTGATAGGCTTTCTTTCGATCTTTGGAATCTTCTGGGAGGTTGATGCTCCTTGTGGTTTCCCTTCTTGAATATGGGTTGATTCCTTCTTCTTTTCTTGGTATGAGTGGCTAGAGCTTGATCATCCTCTTTTAGTAAGGATTCTCTATTTTCCACTCTAGTCTCCTCTTGAATGGAGTCTTCCCATACCACATCAAACTTCATGCTTTCCTTCCTGGCACACATCATTAGAATGAATGGTTCCCATGGTCTAGTGAGACCATTGAGAATAGTCATAACCATTTCATCTTCATCAAGATTATCTCCAATAGCTTCTAGCTTCTCTTCGATCTGAGAAACCCTCATGAAGTAGTCTTGGATGGATTCTCCATGACTCATCTTGGTGCTCTTCAGTTGAGCTCTTAGATTCATCTTTCTGTTAATGTTCCTTCCCTCATAAATTCTAGATAGGGAATCAAACATTTATTTTGGAGTCTTTTTGGATGACACTTGAGGGATCAAGTGATCCTTGATGGAGTCAGCAATAATCCTTTGAGCCCTAATCATATCCTTTCTCTTCTTCTCCTTGGCTTCAGCTTCTTCAGGTTCTGAAACTTCTTCTTTGACATACTCACCAAGATCATTCTCTTAGAGAATGAGACCAATCTTGTATTTCCATGCTTGGAAATTCTCTATGCCTTCTAGATTGTCCTCAAGCTTAGTGCTTGGGGCCATCTTGTCAGAAAATCACAAAAAAATGAAATTTTGCGGAATGAGAAACTGACCTTACCAAGAGATGCGCTTGAATGAGATGAGTTGACTGGCGTGCTTGGATTCTGGAGATTTCAACTCTTCACCTTCCAAATCAAAATTGCAAGTTTTAGCTTCTGCAGCTTTCTGGTTCAGCAATTTTCTGGTGCAGCTGTCAAACTAGGCTTTAACTTTCCCGGAGACTTACACACCCAAAAACCTTGATTCCAGGCTCAAAAGATGCACTCTGGGAGGGCGCAACTTTCTATGCAAGTAATTTTCTAAAACTCAAAAATTTCTCTGAAAACCTAATTTCTTCCAGGGAGAGAAAGAGGGCTATTTCACCTTGTGAAAGTTGTCCTATTCAAGCTAGCTCTGATACCATGTTGAATTTTTATATGCTAACCTAGATCATCAGTATTTCATTTCAATTTCATAACAAAATTATATAAATAGGATCACTGAAAGAAACAGTGTCACAAGAAAAACACAGATTTATCGTGGGAAAACCCTAAAGGGAAAAAACCAGCAAAAGCTTCCTCAATATAGATGCCACAAAAGATAAAAGGTAAAACCAAAAGACTGATCAAAGATTGATCCTCCTCCTTCTCCAGCTACTTCTCTCTTCTTCACTAGTGTGTGTGTTCCAAATGAGAAGCGCCACACCTCTATTTATATTCATCTGTTCACTTTAATTATCAATTCCGACATGTAGGCTCGAGTTAATCATGTAGGATCGAGTTACACATGTAGGCTCAAGTAACCACATCGGGGTGCTAATGACCCACCTTTACAATTAGAGGGGACTACCTCATGACTCTTATTAGTTCTTTCGATTAGAAGCATCAGATCATAAAGTAATACAATTGCGTCTCTCGGTAGGACCATCGGGGACCACAAAAGATACATATAGAATTTTCTTCAAAGTTACAATATTTCAACACTTTATAGCTCCCTTTTGTACCATATCCCTTATATAAAAATATCATATTTCTATGTGCTTTGATTTATCATGCAACACATGATTCTTTGTCATCTTTCTGCAACTCTGGTTGTCACAAAGAATAACTGTGGTATCCAAATCCATGTCAAATAGTCCTAACATCAGGTTTTGAAGCCATATTGCTTCACAACTAGTGGATAAAGATGCTATATACTCTGCTTCAGTCATACTGAGAGAAACATTGGACAATTTCTTACTAAACCATGAGATCATGGCGGATCCCAGACAATAACATCCACATGAGGTGCTCTTTTTGTCTGTGGCACTTAATTCCCAATATGAATCCATATATCCATATAATATCTAGTCATGATCTCTACCAGAGTAAAGTACAAGATCCATCGTACCTTTTAGGTACCTCATCACATGATTTGCATCTATCAAGTGAACCCGTATAGGTTGAACTAGATACTGACGTAAGGTGTTCAAAACAAATCATATATCTGGCCTTGTATTCATTAGATACATCAATGACCCAATGATATGTTTGCACTGAGTCATATCCACTAACTCTGATGACTCATCAGATAATAACTTCAGGTTGATGTCCATGGGTGTGGCCATGGATTTACAATCCAATATATCAAATCTTTTCAATATTTCTACTGCATACTTTCCCTGGTTCAAAAATATTCCTTCTGGGATCCTCCACACTTCTAGCCCAAGTTAATAATGCATCTATCGAATACATTTCATATCAAATTCTTCAGCTAGCTTCCTCTTTCACTCTGTGATATGTTTCACATTTCCAGTTAGAAATATATCATCCACATAGAGTAATAGTATGATTGGTTCATCATCCATAACCTTCATGTAAAGGTTAGGATCATATTTACTCTTGGTAAATCCCAAGTTTTCAACTATATATTCTACAATACCAAGCTCTGGGAGCTTTCTTTAGTCCATACAGAGCCTTTTTCAACTTACATACATGATCTGCTCTGTCTTCAACTTCAAATCCTTATGGTTGTTTGATGTAAACCTCTTCATCAATCATACCATTCATGAAGGTTGTCTTTGCATCCATCCAGTGTAGATCCCACTTCATCATGGAAGTAAGTACCATGATGGTTCTGATGGAAGTGTACCTTGCTACTGGAGCAAATGTCTCTTCATAATCAATCCCCTCTTTCTGAGAGAATCCTCTAGCCATAAATATTTCCTTGTACTTTTCAATACTTCCATCAACAACATGTTTTATCTTGTATATCCATTTCTAATATACCACACTCTTGTTTTCTAGTTTGGGTACTATATCTCAAACATCATTCTTCATTATCAACTGGTATTCTTTCATCATTGCTTCCACCCACTCTTTTTTTATGCAGCTTCCTCATAGCTAGTGGGTTCTTGATATACAAGGTCACACATCAAAGCTACATAACTGGAGTATGGATTTGATCTTTTGCTTGTTCTTATGGAGCCTTCTGGAGCTGCACATCTCTCTGATTTCTCTTACCCAATCATATTTTCTCTTTGAAATATATCTATAGTAGGAATTTCCTAAGGTTCTAGAATATCATGATCTTTAGATGCTACTATTACAGGAAAGGGTTTGGATTCTACCTTTCTAGGAGGTACATCCTCTTCATGTACTTCTTCAAGCTGACATCTTCTAGATTTCTTAAGAGTTGTCTCTTCATCAAATGTTACATACCTATTAATATCAATATAATGGAATCCTGAAATGTATACCTAAAGGATTTAGAAACCTCACAGTATCCAACAAATATTACATTCTTTCTAGAAGGATCTTCTCTTATGGAATATGTACATATAGTGGAAAAGCAAATATCATGAGATGGCTCACTTCAGGTTTCTTTCCTCTATACATCTCTTCAAGATCCTTGAATCCAAGAGCACTATGAGATAATCAATTCTTCACATATATGATTGTTCTTGCTACTTCAGTACTTAGGTGAATGGGGAGGTCTTCTTTATGAATCATTGTTTTCACTGCTTCCATAATAGTTCTATTCTTTCTTTCTGCAACACCATTATGTTGAGGATTATAGGGAGTGGTTAGCTCCCTCTTGACTCTTTCCTCCTTGCAGAATTCTTCAAATTCCTTTTTAAGTATATCCTCCACCATTATCTGATCTCAATGTCTTGATTCTTCTTTATGAATGGTTCCCTATCAAGGCTTTGAATTCCTTGAATTTCCCGAACACTTCACTCTTCTTATTCAAGAAGTATATCCATGTATTTATTGAATAGTCATCAATAAATGTGACATAATATTCATATCCACTTAACGATATGTAGGGCATAGGACCACATACATCAGAATGAATTAATTTTAACGTACCTTTAGTCTTTGTTTCACTTTTCAGAAAGGGGTTCTTGATGTTATTTCCTCTTGCACATCCTTTGCAAGTTCCCTCATGGTCAATCTTCAGATCTGGTAGCTATCTTACCACCTTGCCCACATAGGGAAGTGCTTTGTAGTTGATGTGAGAAAGACTCATATGCCATAGTTCACTTGAGCTAGTGGTATCATGGACAACAAATATCTCTGGATTTCCTTTGAGTTTGTATAGTCCTCCTTATTCTTCACCAATGACCACATAATCTTTAACTGTATTTCCTTTGGACCACACCAGTACTTTTCCATCTATAAAAGAAACTCTATATCCTTTCTTATCTAGAGCAGAGATGGAAAGTAAGTTCTTTTTCAAACCTGGTACATACAATACTTCCTTTATCTTCATGGAAGTCCCATAGTCAAGCTTGTAGCTTGATTCACCAATACCTGTGATGGGATATTGATAGTCATCTCCTAATGATACTTTCTAAGGAGAGTTATTTTTTCAAGTCTTGACAAAGTTTGTTTCTTCCCTGTCATGTGATTTGAAGCACCACTATCCATAATCCATGTATCTTCTCTAGGTGTTACAGACCCAGAGAGTGTATAGAATAGTACATATTCTTCTACATCTTCTTTTGTGAGTCTCTTTCGAGGTATTTCTTCTTCTTCATCCTCATCTTTAGCTAGATGGGCATGATGTCTTTTGTTGTTGTTCTTCTTTGGTGATGGACACTCTCTGGTAAGATGTCCTATCTTATGATAGTTATAGCATTGATACTTTGAGTAATCTTTCTTTTGATTGTTTACTCTTTTCTTTTGAAACTTATTCTTTGAAGGTTTATGACTACCTTTCATGAAGTTTAATTTTTTTTCCCTCTAGTATGGATTCGTAGAGCCTGAGCATCTTCTTTGAGTAGAGCTTCTCTGTTAGCTACTCTAGCTTGTTCTTGACTACAATATTCCCATACTATGTCAAACTTCATACTTTCTTTTCTAGAACACAAAGTCTATATGGGTGATTCCATGAAGATGGGTAACACTTTTTGGACAAATTTGGCGATGAAAACCTGATTTTTTACTCATGTGCTAGATAGAAGCCCTCAAAACGCATATATGCCATGTGAATTTTGACTTCTAGTAAAAAAACAAATTGTAGAATATTATGTTGGCTTCATAGTGATATTTTTTTTTAAATATTTCAATGTCATTTAATGTGTGAATTTTTGCATTTAATGA
>LPNX010156558.1:100637-138351 GCA_001517045.1 Pseudotsuga menziesii
TTTTTGCCGAAATTCACTTGCCAAAAAGTGTTACCCATGTCCGTGGATTCACCCATATGAATGAATCCGAAGGCCTAGTGAGACCATTCAGAGCAGTCATAACTAGTTCATCCTCATCAAGGGTGTCTCTGATAACACTTTGTTGTTCCTTGAACTAGGAGACCCTTGTGACGTAATCTTGAACTGATTCTCCTTTACTCATCTTGTTTCCCTTTAGTTGAGCTCTCAAATTCATCTTTCCGTTGATGTTCCTTCCCTCATACATTCTAGAAAGTGCATCATACATTTCCTTTGGTGTATTCTTAGGTGATTCTTAGATGACACTTGAGGGATCAAGTGATCTTTGATAGAATCAACAACGATTTTCATTGCCTTGATTAGGTATTCTCCATGTTTCTCCTTAGCTTCAACTTCTGTTGGTTCTACAACTTCATCATTTATGTACTTCTCAAGATCACTCTCTTTTAGAATTAGACCAATCCTATACTTCTATGCTAGGAAGTTTTATATGCCTTCCAATTTGTCCTCAAGCTTAGTGATTGGGGCCATCATGTCCAGTAGGTCACTAAAAAATGAAGTTTATCAATATGAATAAGGAGATGTGCTTGAATGAGGCGATTTGGTTGGTCCCACTGATTTATGGAGGTCCCAAATATTCACCCTTCAAATCTTACTTGCGAGGTTCCAATTTCTGCATAATTTATGGTTCTGGTTTTCTATACTTTTCTGTTCAGGGCCAAACTAGGGTTTGGCTTTCCCGGAGATTCAACCACCCAATCCTGGGCTCAATAGATGCGCTCTAGAGAGGCGCAACTTTCTATGTAAGCAGATCTTCCAAATTCCAAACTTTGCAAAAACCCTAATTTCTTCTAAAGGAAGAGGAGAGAGAGTTTCACACTGTGAAAGTTGTCCTATTTAGGCTAGCTCTGATACCATGTTAAGATTTCATATGCTAGACTTGATATCATTAGTGTTCAATCCAAATTCACAACAGTAGCATATGCAGAATCACTGAAAGAAACACAATCACAAGATAGACACAGTATTTATCCTCAAAAACCCTCAAGGGGAAGACAACCCAACAAAACTTCCTTTGTATAAGATAAAACCCCAAACATGTAGTCTCCTCCTTATTGATCTCTCTCGCTCTCTCTCTCTCTCTCTCTCTCTCTCCTATGCACCACTCAAGTGAGTGAGGCTATGTTATAATGAGGAACACAACTCTTATATTTATACACATTATGTCAACTAACTTTTACCCTAAACGAGTCGGCCTCACTAAACTGTCTAGGCCGACTTCACCTAGAAAGACTCAAAATAGTATTTTATGTTATTCATTGGGGTACTAATGACCTGACTTACAATGGAGGATTTACCTCATGACTATACGATTACCAATTACAATAGTAACATCCCGACGGAGGAATAATAACATCTCCCTTGGGGTACATCAGTAAAATACCTTTAAAATAAGTTACAACGTTTCAACACATATTTGGTTAATCGATATATAATTACAAGTATGTTATATTTCCCTTTAGAAGTAGGAAGACCGATGATAAAATCCATGGATATTTCAGACCATTTCTAAGTTGGGATATGAAGGGGTTGGACAAACCTCGCAAGAGCAACTGTTTCAAACTTTTTTCCACTAACATATATCACATTCTATCACATGTGTTTGAATATCAGTCTTCGTACCTTTCCAATAGAAGTTTTGTAGTATATTATGGTATGTGTTGAAAAATCCAACATGGCTTAGTGTCAGAGAATCATGATTCTGTTTTAAAACTTGAGTTTTGAATTTTGAGGAATTGGGAAAATATATCCTTTGTCTATACCAAAGTCTGTCATTGTCCCATGTGTATTTGGAATTTGTTTCCCTGTTTCTTTCAACTTCCTAATTTCTGGGTTTTTGACGTACTCACTACTGATACCAGAATCTACAACATCAAAATTTTTAGATTCTAATAGTGTGCATGCAAAAAGAACCCCGATTTTCACTGCCACAATTTCTAGTAGTATTTTTTCCACAACCTAAGTGTTAGTGTCAAGCTTGGTCAAAGTTTCTTTCATCTCAAACTTGTTTTATCTCTGGGAAGTCAAAATTCCCTAGGTCATGGTTGTACTTATTATTTTAAATACCCATTCTTTATGCTCAAAGTGCTTTGTTCCCATAAAGTTTAATATTTTAAAGGTTTTAATTGTCCTTGTTAATTTGTATTAAAAAATTAACACCTTTTTAATATGAAAAGGTTTAGGCAAATTAAAAAATTAGGCTTTTAAGCCTCACCTCCCACAAAGTCCAGATTTATGTCATAAAGGGAAAACATATTAGGGCTTTGAGCCCCAACTTCCAAGTCATTATCTAACTGCAAGTCAGTTCAACAATCCAACCGTGAAGTTAAGCGCTCAAATGAATGGGAAGCAGAGTCCACATGTGGACTCATATGCACTACGCATAAGAAAATTACTGTGACAGTGGCGAGTATAAACTAAATAAAATATTGTTTTCCCATGCATGTGGCAATACCATCATTACACAACAAGTGTTAAAATTCATCCAGAGCGCTACAGGTTTACAATTTGCACACAGTGTCTTGACATGAGATAGAAATTGTTTGTGATATGAAGTTTATTTTTTCTTTTTCCTTCCAAAGAGTATAAGTATGGATCTATTAAGCTAAACCCAAGCATCAACGAAGACAATCTCAATGAATGCCAACATGGGAATTAATCAAATAAAATATCAAGAATGTATTTGATAGAAGTTTGTGAATGAGAATTTATGTGTTCAGATGTACAAAATGCCAAATGTCAAAGAAACAAGAGCTAATAGAGCTATAGCATATGTTTTATCAGAAGCTCAAAGGATTTAGGCAAGGGCTCGTTGGGATGTCAAGTTTGAAATAAATTATTTTGGCGACGCGGGTGATGCAGCTTCTCTGTGGCTTTGATGTTGAAATTTTCTGTGGGACTTTCTATTGGGGTACATAGCTTTATAACATAGTATATGTGGAATTCATTAATTCCAATTGTTGATTTGGAAGTTATGGGTGTATGAGCAAAATCGAGCTTGTTTCAGGGTTGTCCCAACCTTGGATTATGGAAGCTTTTGCACGTGTGGCGAGGCACCCATCTGGTCAGATAACATCGAGGATATTTTTCATTCTGAAATAATAAAATATGCAACGATTTCAAGGAGGTTGCAGGGATATTTGGTCTTGATTTTGCTTGCATGGACTTCACTGCAGTCTATCATGCAAAGAAGAGATCTGAACAGTGTCGGATTATCTGTTTCGACGTGCTGGGAAAGTACATGATTGTGAAATCTCAAAAGTTTACAAATACGTTATATGTATTAGTTATTTTGCAATCATTATTGAATTGAATTGCTTCACTGATTCACAGAATAGTTTTGAGCGGATTTTCTTGAGATTGGAACATTTTCGATGAATGCATTTCTTTTAGTCGTGTTTTCATCCTAAATATATTATTTGAATTCTGCTTAAGAATTCATCAAGTATCAATTGATTTGAACAGTTCCATCTGTTCTCAAATCGCCAAGTGCCTTCAACAGTTATGAGCTGATGGTAAAAGCCATGGAAATGGCAGAGTACTTGACGAAATGGAGAAGCAAGCCGACAGAGTTTATTGAAACAAAGGCATTAAAAGATTCTTGCTAAGTTTGGAATTTTTCTTTAAAAATCATTTTTATCCATAAGATTGTTCCTTTTCTTAATCTTGAACGTATAGCTCCAGGTTTGCGCACTTAAGTTTAACAATTAATTAAAGCAGTCCCAGATTTGAAGGGAGAATGGTCGAAGTCTACTCGAAGATTGATATTTCGTTGAAAAAGTATGACTAAAGTGGTAGAGCTTTGAATGGAAAATAATCAGTCCCAATATTTCAGGAATGCAATCAAATCAATATCAAATAATTCTAAATTTAGAAGTTGGAGACGGTTTCGGTATGTGTGAAATTGATAATATTTTTAGTTAAGAATTTCTAGTTTTTCAGAATTTTGAGTGCACACTTGAAAACAAACGAGAATATCAGAATTGTTAGCATCCTTCCACGTAATTTGTCACCCAATTGTTGAATTGCAAGTCCAGAAGGTCTATAACAAATCCTAGATTATTACCTGCATGCGGGTGCGGGTGCTACATGTCTAGCTGATGGAATTGAGCGTATTGAGCTGCGAGCCGACAACGTGGCACCCTGCATGTTGGGCCCTCATTATCCCCCCAAACGAACATTAATACAAATTCATGGCAAGGAGGTTGTCACTTTGGGTGGTGATGAAGGAAGGGTGCACCAGTTACTTACTCTATCCAATGAAGTGCATTTGGTCTTGTCGAGGGATGGAAGAGCCATTTCACTACTGTGTCAAGAGTCAAAAGAGCCATCGTGCCTTTAATTCCCCTTCAATGGCTTCTTGGATTACTTGTGTCGACGACAGGCTTAAGTTTCTTGAACGAGAGGCTCCTTGGTTTATTATTCGACTCTTGTGTCTCGCTTGCAACCCCATCTTGGCTCTGGTTTGTTCAACTAGTTTTATGCTACGTTTAGTCTTTACCCGCATCAACATCCTAGGCCTCCGGCTCTGAATATCAGCGGGGATTCTTCCCAAATTGTTTCTGGTCTTTACAATGGGTTTTCTTTGCAGCCTATTTCTCACCTACACCAATAGTCAATACAAAGGGCGTTGGTTAATAATGGCACAAACATGAAGCTGCAACATCGGCTCACCATGTCTCATCAACGAGGTACCCCTCGCCATGGTAGCAATGGTCATGGGCGTGCACAGCGTGGCATGAATTCGAGGATGGAAGAGGGTTATGAAACTAGTGTCTCCATGCCGGTGCGAACTCTGATTGATGAATGGGAGGCAGATTTGGTCACCGAGCATTTGGCCAGAGACATAGGGGGAGGCCATATCAACCATTACTGGCTCATCAAAAACATAATGGGTTCTTTAATGGAAGAAATTATCAACAATTGGAATAATTCTCGCAGCTCGATGCTCTCTACGAAGACTAAACTAATTAAAGCTAGACACCAAACTCAATCGGCTAGATGCAACTTCAGCTTGGAAACGTTTATCTATGGGGCTTTGCATGACAAGAAATGTTAAAGGAGGAAGTGATAGTGTTACAAGGGCACCGTCTGCATCTTTGGATAGGAGCTCGGTTCCGGCAATGGTCGCAATGATGAATGCACCATTTCATATTCCTTCCACCATCACATCATTGAGTAACAAGCGTGTCCACGATACATAGGTACTTGTCCTTAAATCTTCTCCTCTTCCTGTTATGCAATCGGACAATAAGCATGATGATGATTTTCAAGGGGGATTCCTCATCATAGATGATAATTCTACCCCTTAGCTTGGTGTTGATGAAGATCCAAAAGTCGGCTTGGCCCATCCCTGGTTTCACCTGCTCTGTTCAATTCTTTGTTTTTATTTTCTTTTAAGGCTACTATATAATTTGTCTTTGAACAATATCAATATGAATTTTGAATCTGGTATTTGACCCCCATTGTTTAATGGGTTTTTGTGCCATAATTTTAAGGGACATGTTCATAATATCGATTGGTTGGGGTGGAGGCTCCTCTGTTTCTGCCCACCCCAAAACTATGCCAGTGATGTAATTTTGGATGTAACCTTTGTTTCAATAGTTTAATACAATGCAGACTTACAAAAAAAAAACATATCCCATATTATCAGGCATTGGACCAAGAGTCAAAGGATTAGCTGGCAGTTGAACATAGTCTTTCTATTTTTTCTGTGATTAAACTTACATGCCATTTAATTTTAGATAGATTCGATTCCCAAACACTGGTAACAGCTTATACTTTCTATTTTCTCTATAAATGATTATTGTTTTGAAGGTAAAGGGGTTCCAACCGTGAGCCTAAGAGTTGGTAAGGTGGTTGCAAGTCTAAATTTTGAAGGTCTAAGACATACTCTATAAATTTATATTGGAGACCTGTAATCTGAAATGAGTTTTTATCTGTTATGAGATTGTTTTAAGCTATCTTTAAATATGATGCTATGCAATCTTGTTCATACTAGTCATTGTATGAAATCATTTACGATAATATTTTTATTATGAATTGTCATGCTTAGGATTAGTATGTCAAATTCCATGTTTGGAATGTTTTCTAAGCATAGTTCTTTATGTTGAGATGTGATGCACTGTTTGTTCTCTATTTTAGAAATTAACTTTGAACCTAGGGCATATCTGATATCGTTCTTGTTTCAGTCTAGTTATCTAATGCTATTCCTGGATTATGACGTTTTCGATGATCTTTCTGTCTTCTCTATGTGCATTAATCTCTTGATCCCTTTACACCACCTACTTAAAACCCAACCAAATCAATGAACATTTTCCTTTGAGCTTAAGATGTGTTGGTAATGCTCTTGAAGGAATCCTTGAGTAGATTCTAGCACAAACGCTCAGTTTGGACCTTTGAAATCCATTTAGGAATTACTATAGAAATGGCACATAGTGTGGCATCATTTTGATTTTTTCTTAATAAGTTGTCTGCAACTAAATTTTCCTTTCCCTTTTTATAAAGGATGTTGAAATCTAAAACCTGGATTTTGCTTACCCATTTGTATTGTTCTAATGAAAGATTCTTCTAGGTTAGGAATACTTCAAACTATTGTGATTTGTTTTGATGAGAAATTTATCTCCCAACAGGTGTTACTTCCACTTGATCAAGGCATGCATTATTTCAAACATTTCTTTGTCATATGTATATTTTGTTTGCTCATTTGGTCTTAACTTCCAATTTTCGAAGGAAATGGGATGATTCTATTGCATTAGCATGGCTCCTAAACTTCTTCTTGAAGCATTGCGTTCAAGGATAAATGTTTATGCGAAATCTACGGCTACCAAAACTGGAGTGGTTGTCATTAAGGTTTTCATATTTTTAAAATGTGCTTCAATTTCTTTATCCCATTTAAATGAATTCGTTTTTATTAGTTGTGTTGCTAGTGGCACCACAATTTGTGTGTAGTTATGAACAAATGTTCTATAGTAACTTACCAGACCTACAAATCCCCTTAATGATGCGATCATTTTGGGTCTAGGACACTCAATAATTGCCACAATTTTCTTTGGGTCTAAATTGAGGACTTTAGATAAAATGATATGGACCAAAAACTCTATCTCTTTTTCTTGAAAACTAAATTTAGATTTGTTAGTGTAGAACTCATTTTCTTCAAGGAGCTTTAATACCGTTTATATTGCTTGAGTTGTGAGATCCATTTTTTTTGTACACAAGTTGGTCATCAAAGAAGACAAGTAAAAACTTCCTAAGGTATAGGAGGAATAAGTCATTCATCACTTCTTGGAATGTTGCAAGAGAATTGGATAGTCCAAAATGCATGACCCAAAAATTCATACAAGACTTCATGGGTGTAAAAAGAACTGTCAGGAATATATCCTTCTTGGGTTCTGATTTGGTAATATCCTGATTTTAGGTCTAGATTAGAGAAATACGTTGAGCCATGGAGCTCATCCAATAATTTGTCAACAAACGGGTGGGGAATTTATCCTTTATGGTAGTTTTGTTTAATCCTCAATAATAAATACAAATTTTGTAGGACACATCCCTTTTTCGGAGAAGTATGATTGGGGTTGAGAAATGACTCTTACTATGTTTAATCACACCACAATCTAATCATTTTTGTACCAAACATTCAATTTCTTTTTTGTGTTTGTGAGACTGTCTATATGATTTTTTTCTAATTGGAGTTGAACTCAGAATTAACTCTATGATGTGATACCTATAACATCATGGGGGAAGGCCATGAGGAGGGTATTGGAATATATTACTATGTTTCCATAGAAGTTCATCTAATTTCCTCAAATCAACATTATGACTTTTATTAGCCATGCCCTCCATAGTATAGCAATGTAAGAAAAAGTATTGAGCTACCTTTTCAATAATTTTCTCCATTTTATTGGATGACACTATTTGAGGAGGAGGAAAGTTGATTCCCTGTAATTTGTACTTTCTCTGATCCAAGAGGATATTGGTGGCCACCCACCTATTCCACTTGGATCCCCACCATTGTTTCTTTCAGTTTTTCAGTTTCCTTAATTGTAGCACAATTTACTATTTTTGGCAGTTTTCGGGCCCTAAACTTCCGGAGCCATTTTCAGGCCCTAAACGAAATTTTTTCGGCGTTGAATGGTCACCAACTTCAGCCACACATACCAAACAATCTTGGAGGGAAACCAAGTTCCAAAATTTCACCTCCAGGATGCACTACTATGTCACATGGGACACCTTTGTGTTCCTTCAAGCGAGCGTGCCAAGATGATTTAGGAAGCGCACTACAGTCGGGTCGTTTTGCATTTCGAGGTCTAGAAAACAGTGGCAGTGCTGCAAAAGTATTTATATTGGTTGAACCTTCGAGAGGACATCGGGAAGTACATCCGATCCTGCACTTCCTGTGCCATTGCCAAACCATCCATCAAGAAGCAAGGCCTCTATACTCTGTTGCTTACCCCCAGTCAACCTTGGGAATCCATCTCCATGGATTACATGTTGGGCCTTCCTTCTATTAAGCATGGCAATGACTCTGTGTTTGTAGTCGTTGACATATTCTCAAAGATGGCCATAATGGTGGCCTGCAAGAAGAATATCACAGCAGAAGCCACTGCTAAACTCTTCTTTGAACGAGTGCGGGTACACTTTGGGATCCCACAGTCTATAATCTCATATTGAGACAGTAGATTCCTTAATACATTTTGGTGTAGCCTATGGTCAATGCTAGACACCAAGCTCACTAAGAGCTCACTATGTCCACAACTTTCCATCCCCAAACCGATGGCCAGACATAGGTCATCAACAGGATGATCGTACACATTTTGCACATGTACAACTCAAAGCATCCACGCACATGGGATGAGAGCCTCCCCTATGTACAACACCACTATAACCGAGCCCTCCACAGCTCAACCAACCACAACCCCTTTCAAGTGGGTTTGGGATTCCAGCCACTACGTACCATTGACGTAGCCATGCCATTTGCAGCTACTCAGGCTGATTCAGCTCATATCCACTCTGAAGTTTCCAAGGCCAACAGCTTCATTGAGTGCATTCAACACATTCACCAACAAGTTCATGACATATTGGACAGATCCAATGCTAAGTACAAGCAGCGACATGATTAGCATCGGGTGCAACACAACTTCCAGGTGGGCGACAAAGTGTGGCTACATTTGCAGAAGGAGCACCTCACTGGACGCCACTGCAAGCTGCACCCGCTCCGATATGGGCCATACACCATCACCAAGGCTATCGGGGACAATGCCTTTGAGCTCTGTATTCCACCGTTCCTTGGTCTGCACCTAGTGTTCAATGTGGAGCACCTTCGACCCTACTTTCCACCTCTACTAGACACATCAAACGTGGCAGAACAACTCACCCCAACAGAGTTAAACCCTGATTGCATGGAACAATCCACAACTGTTTGAATTATGGACACACAGATCAAGAACACCCACCATCAAAATATCCAACTATATCGAGTTGTCAAAGCAGGCCAACTCCTTCACTAGGGAAAGTGGCTCACCGAGGACCAAGTTCAACAAAAGTTTCCTCATCTCATGGAGGAACTCAACACAATGGGGACCATTTCTTTCTAAGTGGGGAGGAATGATCTAGGAGGATATTGGTGGCCACCCACCTATTCCACTTGGACCCCCAACATTGTTTCTTTCAGTTTTCCAGTTTCTTTAATTGTAGCACAATTTTCTATTTTTGGTAGTTTTCGAAACCTAAACTTCCGGAACTGTTTTGAGGCCCTAAACGAAATTTTTTCGGCATCAAATGGTCACCAAGTTTAGCCACACATACCAGACACTCTTGGAGGGAAACCAAGTTCCAAAATTTCACCTCCAGGATGCACTACTATGTCACATGGGACACCTTTGTGTTCCTTCAAGTGAGCATGCCAAGATAACTTGGGAAGCGCACTACAGTTGGGTCACTCGGCATTTCAGGGTCGAGAAAATAGTGGCAGTACTACAGAAGTATTTTTATTGGCCAAACCTTCGATAGGACGTCAGGAAGTACATCCGATCCTGCACTTCCTGTCCCATTGCCAAACCATCCATCAAGAAGCAAGGCCCCAATACTCTGTTGCCTAACCCTAGTCGACCTTGGGAGTCCATCTCCATGGATTACATGTCAAACCTTCCTTCTACTAAGCATGACAATGACTGTGTGTTTGTGGTCATTGACAGATTCCTAAAGATGGCCATAATGGCAGCCTGCAAGAAGAATATCACAGTAGAAGCCACTACTAAACTCTTCTTTGAACAAGTGTGGGTACACTTTGGGATCCCAAAGTCTATAATCTCAAATCGGGACAGCAGATTGCCTAGTACATTCTATTCTAGCCTATGGTCAATGCTAGACACCAAGCTCACTAAGAGCTCACTAAGTCCACAGCTTTCCATTCCTAAACTGATGGCTAGATAGAGGTCGTCAACAAGATGATCGTACACATTTTGTGCATGTACAACTCAAAGCATCCACGCACATGGGATGAGAGCCTCCCCTATGTACAACACAGCTATAACCAGGCCCTCCATAGCTAAACCAACCACAGGCCCTTTCAGGTGGGCTTGGGATTCCAGCCACTATGTCCCATTGACATAGCCATGCCATTTGCATCTACTCAGGATGATTCATCTCATATCAGTCCGAAGTTTCCAAGACGAACAACTTCATTGAGCGCATTCAACACATTTTCCAATAGGTTCATGACATATTGGACAGATCCAATGCTAAGTACAAGCAACGACATGATTAGCATCGGGTACAACACAACTTCCAGGTGGGGGACAAAGTGTGGCTACTTTTGCAGAAGGAGCACCTCACTGGACCCTACTGCAAGCTTTTCCCGCTCTGATATGGGCCATACACCATCACCAAGGCTATCGGGGACAATTCCTTTGAGCTTAGTATTCTACCATTCCTTGGTCTACACCTAGTGTTCAATGTGGACCGCCTTCGGCCCTACTTTCCACCTCTTCTGGACACATCAGATGTGGAAAAGAAACTTACCCCAACAGAGTTAAAACCTGACTGCATGGAACAAGACACAACTGATCAGATTATGGACACACAGATCAAGAACACCCACCAGTAGAAGATCCAGCTATATCAAGTTATCAAAGCAGGCCAACTCCTTCACTAGGGAAAGTGGCTCACCAGGGACCAAGTTCAGCAGAAGTTTCCTCATCTCATGGAGGAACTCAATTCAATGGGGACCATTACTTCATAAGGGGGGAGGAATGATCCAGGACGATATTGGTGGCCACCCACCTATTCCACTTGGACCCCCACCATTATTTCTTTCAGTTTTCCAGTTTCCTTAATCGTAGCATAATTTACTATTTTTGGCAGTTTTGGGGTCCTAAATTTCTGGAGCCATTTTGAGGCCCTAAAAGACGTTTTTTTGGCATTGAATGGTCACCAAGTTCAGCCACACATACCAGACCCTCTTGGAGGGAAACCAAGTTCCAAAATTTCACCTCCATGATGCACTACTATGTCACATGGGACACCTTTGTGTTCCTTCAAGAGAACGTGTAGTACTGCAAAAGTATTTCTATTGGGAAACCCTTCGACGAGACATTGGGAATTACATCCTATCCTACACTGCCTATGCCTTTACCAAACCATCAATCAAGAAGCAAGGCCTCTATACTCTGTTGCATACCCCTAGTTGACCTTGGGAATCCATATCCATGGATTACATGTCAGGCCTTCCTTATACTAAGCACGACAACGTCTGTGTGTTTGTGGTCGTTGACAAATTCTCAAAGATGGCCATAATCACGACCTACAAGAAGAATATCACAGTAGAAGCCACTGCTAAACTATTCTTTGAACGATTGTGGGTACACTTTGGGATCCCATAGTCTATAATCTCATATCGGGACAATAGATTCCTTAGTACATTTTGGTCCAGCCTATGGTCAATGCTAAACACCAAGCTCACTAAGTCCATAGCTTTCCATCCCTAGACTGATGGCTAGACAAAGTTCGTCAACAGGATGATCATACACATAGCCCCTTCCAGGTGGGCTTGGGATTCCAGCCACTATGTCCCATTGACATAGCCATGCCTTGCAGCTACTCAGGCTAATTCAGCTCATATCCAGTATAAAGGTTCCAAGGCGAATAGCTTCATTGAGCGCATTTAGCACATTCACCAATAGGTTCATGACATATTGGACAGATCCAATGCTAAGTACAAGCAGCGACATGATCAGCATCGGGTGCAACACAACTTCCAGGTGGGCGACAAAGTGTGGCTACATTTGCAGAAGGAGCACCTCACTGGACCCCACCAAAAGCTTCACCACTCCTATATGGGCCATACACCATCACCAAGGCTGTCAGAGACAATTCCTTTGAGCTCAATATTCCACCATTCCTTTGTCTGCACCCAGTGTTCAATGTGGATCACCTTCGGCCCTACTTTCCACCTCTACTGGACACATCAGACGTGGAAGAACAACTCACCCCAACAGATTTAAACCCAAACTACATGGAACAAGCCACCACTGATCGGATTATGGACACATAGATCAAGAACACCTGCCAGCAGAAGATCCAACTATATCGAGTTGTCAAAGCAGGCCAACTCCTTCACCAGGGAAAGTGGCTCACCAGGGACCAAGTTCAACAGAAGTTTCCTCATCTCATAGAGGAACTCAACACAATGGCGACCATTACTTCCTAAGGGGGGAGGAATGATCCAAGAGGATATTGGTGGCCACCCACCTATTCCACTTGGACCCCCACCATTGTTTCTTTCAGTTTTCCAATTTCCTTAATTGTAGCACAATTTACTATTTTTGGTAGTTTTCGGGTCCTAAACTTCGGGAGCCGTTTTGAGGCCCTAAATGATGATTTTTTGGCAAAGAATGGTCGAGCAAATATGAGTCTGATCCAGGCTCAATATTTACTATTTATGGATGTATTCCTTAAATAGATATTTCTAACGATGTATCATGTGCATCAAACGGAGGTAGTATGCTAAAGTTACGACCCCGAGAAATTGATGTACCAAGTTACCCAACGGGGCCCACATTCCGGCGTTTCACCTCCTAGGGTTAGTTTTTTGGATATGTAGGGTTTCCATTGTTTCTTAATAATATATAGGCCTTCAAGCCTCATTGTAACACAAACTTCAGAGGCAAGTAGCCCCCACATCTCTTCATAGAGATAAGCTACCAGCACTCTAGCTAGTTATTTCCATTCTGTATGTAAACAAGTTTCAGTTATTGATTAATAAAATGAAGTGTTATTTCCACTACATATTTGTTTCTATGGTTATTTGTGTATTTTGTTGCATTCTTGCATAAATTTGGATCAGTGGTATCAGAGCAATCTACTCTTTCTCAATCCTTCTTTGCATGTCCCCAACGAGGGCGTGGTATAAAGAGTTAGGGCTCGATCTGGTTGAACCTTTGCAATATCATCCTCACAAATCCCGACGGCCACCCATTGGGGACAAAAATAAAGACGAGGGTGCAAAATATCCTATCAAAATGTTTCTTGAGGAGGCCCTTGAAAAACAAAGGAATGTGATGATGGATAACTTCGCCCAGATCCTTCAATGACTTCCCACTGGCGACGCATCTGCATCTATAAGCCACTCTGGAGGCGCAACCCCTTTTAAGGTACAAGTGAACTTTGACATTCCCATATTTGATGGTTGAATAGATGCATACACCATAGATAGATGGTTGAATCTATTAGAAGGATATTTCTCGGTTCATGAATTTTCCAACCGAGAAAAAATTACTTTTTCTCTACTCAAAACCACCCCCCATGTCAAGGACTGGTGGGAAACCTACTGTGATAGAAAGGAGGAGGAGGAACCCTCTATGTTCTTGGTTGTACCCACTTGGAATTCTTTTCGAGATGCCATAAATGGACAATATTATCTAGTGGGGAGCTATGGGGACAAGTACATACAATGGACTACGCTACGGCAGCAAAGAGATCAAGATGTGCATGAGCTGACGAATCCGTTCCATACCCTACGCACCAAGTTGGGTATCAAAGATTCAAAGAAACATTTGGTGCTAAAGCACCACAATTGTCTACACAGATACATTCAGGAGGAAATGGAGTTCCTCGACATCTCTTCACTTGGTACGGCATATCGGTATGCTGCCAAAATTGAGCAAAAATTCAAACAGAAAAAGCGAGAATTTGGATCTGCGAATCAAAAGCAAGGGAAATATGCCCCCAAACCACAGAACCAAGGACATAGCCAAGGCATGGTGACTCAAGAAAACTTACCAAATCCGTAAGCAAAGAGCAACACTGCAAAGCCAAAGAAAGAAACGGGAAAGTGGTGCGAGTTCCATAAGAGCCCCACTCACAACACAAGTGAGTGTTGGGCCAAACAATCACTGGTGGCTGAGATAAAGGCTTCTGAATCATATGCATACTCCGACACTGAATCAGAACCTGAGAAGGGGAATGATAGAGCGAATAATATTATCGATGCAGAGCCCAATGCCACCGTTGCCACCACGAAGATATAAAAGGAAGAACTAGAAGATTCAAAGGAGGAGGAGCGTCTTTTCCACTCCTAGATGTGGGTAAAGGGTTCCCCGCTACACTTCATTGTCGACAGTGGGAACCAAAAGAACTTGATTTCAGCAGAGGTCATGAAGTGGCTGGGTTTGTTGACCACAGCACACCTGCAGCCCTACACCATTGGGTGGCTTCACCAAGGACGAGATCTTCGCGTCAGCCAGCAGTGTCTCCTTCCCTACAGCATCAAGCCCTTCACCGATGAGGTATTATGTGATATTTCTCCTCTTGATGTTTGTGATGTATTATTAGGTCAACCATACTTATGGAAGCGACATTCTATGTATGAGTCCCTGCCTTGCGTTTTTATTATTATAATGGAAATAATTTGTACAGGATACCAGAGGTACCACCTCCTACTATTATCTCTTTGGTTACTGCAAAACAATGCAGTAAGCTCATTTCCAAAACCAAGAAGTTTGTTTTCTTGATCATCTACCCTCAAGGCAAGAACAAGATCATGGCCATGACCTCCAAAAAGGGCCCCTTTGAATGACAACATCAAATAGACAAGGTCATGGAGGAGTACTCGGACATATTCACCTCACCCACCGGGGTGCCTCTCCATTGGCAGGTCAAGCATCCCATCGATCTAACCCCAGGTGAGCCGCTTCCCAATGGATCAATCTATCGATGCTCTGTTCTAGAGAATGATGAAATCAAGAGGCAAATTCAGGAGCTGCTGCAAAAGGGTCACATATGGCCAAGTTCATCGCCCTATGGAAGCTTGATCGTGTTGGTATAGAAGAAGGATGGGACTTGGAGACTCTGTATTGACTATCGGGCATTGAACAATATCTATGTTTGGAATAGGTACCCAATCCCACGGATTGATGACCTCCTGGACCAACCTAAAAGGGAAAAATATTTTAGCAAGATCAACTTAAAGTCCAGATATCACCAGGTCCCGATCGAACCGACCGATGTGTGGAAGACTTCCTTCAAAGCCAAGGAGGGCCTTTTCGAATGGTTGGTCATGCCTTTCGGACTGACGAATGCTCCTGCAACCTTCATGATAATGATGGATGACATCTTGTAGACATTCACCAACTCATTTGTAGTATTTTACTTGGATGGCATCTTGATATTCAACCAGACTTGGGAAGAGCACCTCCACCACATCCAATAGGTCCTCCAAACACTGCGGAAGCACAACTTGTGTGCCAATTTGGACAAGTGCACTTTTTGCATCACCCAGGTTCAGTATCTGGAATACATTATTGATGAGTGTGGGGTACATGTGGATCCAACCAAGATCTAATTCATTCGGGATTGGCCAGCCCCAACTACTCTAACAAAGCTTCGTAGCTTTATGGGCCTTGCTAATTTCTACCGCAGGTTCGTGTTGGGATTCTCTCATATCACTTAGCCCTTGAGTTAAGTCACCAAGGGAGGAGCAAAACCAAAATTCTTTTGGTCGAAAACTCAACAGAATGCGTTTGCAAAATTGAAACATCGCCTCTGCTGTGCCCCAATGCTCACATTACCATACTTACAACAACCATTTGAGATCAAGACAGATGCCTTTGATTATCCTATTGGGGCAGTCCTTACTCAACAAGGGCATCGAGTTGCTTATCAAAATGAGACACTATCCGACACAGTCCACAAATATCCCACTTATGACAAAGAGATGTATTCCATTATACAGGCTTTCTGACAATGGAAGCATTAGGAAGGGGAAGGAAATGATCATCCACATAGACCACCGACCCCTACAGTTCATACAGACACAAGGGAAGTTACAAAACTATCACCATTATAAGTGGTCCACATATCTACAACAGCTTCATTTGAACATCAACATCAAGTACAAGAAGGGAAGCACCAATAATGTTGCAGACTTCCTCATCCGACCACCGATCGTGGTGATAACCACCATGCTCAACTCTTGTGGGCATGAGACTTCTGATTGGCCACTTCTCTACAAGAGCGATCCAAAATTCAGCCACACATACCAAACACTCTTGGAGGGAAACCAAGTTCCCAAATTTCACCTCCAAGATGCACTACTATGTTAGATTTTTAACATTAAGCTAGCATTATATTAGGATCTTTAACTGAGAGAATAACAAGCACAACAATCAAACAAAAGATACAATGAACACAGTGTTTTTCCTTGGGGAAACCATAAATGGAGAAAACCCCGAAACTTCCTCAGAGATAGAATCAGCACCAAAAGTAAAACCCCAAAACAATAAGACGATCTCCCGACAGTAGTAGCCTCCTTCTTCCTAGCCCCAATGTCTTTTTCTTCCTCAGCTATGCGCTACAACTGAGTGTGAGTGAGTGTGTGATAAATAGAGAGGCTCACTTTGTATTTATACTAATTCCCGACTTAACAATAACCTACTAGTCCCTACTTCACTGGGAGAGTCTAATAACCCTAGTGACCCGGAACTACGAGGACTTTAACCCTTGATCAATAGGAGGGTTACCCACAATGACTTGACATGACTTGTTTATATTATAGAACCTCCCAATAGGAACATCAGGGCATGACATGACTCAAATACATTACAGACACATCCCAGAATAAACATCGGGGTACAATACATAAGAAATACAAGTGAATACATTCCGAAGTTACAATTACTTTAACACTCCCTCTTAACTAGGAAGGTATTATCTCGACACAATTTATTAGCACACGTTTTCTTCTCTGTATCATCTAGATCATCTTCAATTTATCTTTATCTTCAACTCATATTCATCTTCGGATCTAGATCATCACTCGATCTAGATCATCACTTGGAACATCATCACTAGATCTGGATCATCACTAGAACATCATCACTGGATCTGGATCATCACTGGATCTGGATCATCACTACTGGATCATCATCACTGGATCATCACGGGTTCTATCTCATGATTCTTCTCATCACAGGAATTTCTACAGAGCCAGCCCTTTTTCATGTTGGTTGTAGGCCTAGCCACCATGTAGTCTTCTTCAGCGCTTATATATGACCCTAAGTTAGAATGGCTTGCCCATCACTTACATATGACCATGAGAGGAACACATCCAACACCATATTAGAAAGGAACACCCAACACTCACATCTAACCATGCGGGAACACATCCCACAACCGTGTCAGAAAGGCCCAACACTTACATTCACCAGCATGATAGGAAACACCTACTATCATCTGTGAAAAGGCACAGCACTCACATCCACCAGCATGATAGGACACACCTACTATCATCTGTGGAAAGGCTCAGCACTTACATCTACCAGCATGGTAGGACACACCTACTACCATCTGTGGAAATTCATAGCACTTACAATCACCAACATGGTAGGACACACCTACTACCATTTGTGAAAAGGCATAGCACTTACATCTAACCATGGAAGGAACTTAATCCTCTCACCATGTCAGAAGGGCACTTAGTCCCAGACTAAGGGTTCTTGGTAACTGACCAGGTGCCTCCATTCTCCTAGAGAATGGAAACATCCCTTATATCTGATCAAGTGGGAACACATCCCTTAATCACATCAGAATGGCCATGCACTCATATCTGATCATGTGAGAACACATCCCACAGTCATATCAGAATGTCCCTCGGTCCCATACTGAGCTTTCCTGGTAACTGACCAGGTACCTCCATTCAAGGAATGGCAACAACCCTTATATATGATCAAGTGGGAACACATCCCTCAATCACATTAGAATGGCCATGCACTCACATCTGATCATGTAATACTACATCTCACAGTCATATCAGAGGCCCTCAGTCCTAGACTGAGTATTCCTAGTAACTAACCAAGCACCTCCATTCAGAGAATGGAAATAGCCCTTATTTCTGATCATGTAGGAACCAATCCTACAGTCATATCATAATGGCTCAGCACTCATATCTGACATGGAAGGAACCAATAATCTCACCATGACAGAATGGCTCAGCCCTTACATCTGGCCATGGAAGGAACCAATCCTCTCACTATGTCAGAATGGCTCATGGACTCATCACTTCCTCTTGGAAGGAACCTCGATCTGGAGAACACCAAGCTTCTCCCTGAAGTACTCAAACTTCACTCTGGCTAATGGCTTTGTTAACACATCAGCTATCTGTTCATCCATCGCAACATACTAGAGCTTGACTGCTCCTCTCTGTACCATATCCCTGATATAGTGATACTTGGTCTCGATATGCTTTGACTTGTCATGGAACACCGGGTTCTCCGACAACTTCACACAACTCTGTTTGTCACAATATATACAAGTAGCATCCAACTAGAGATCAAATAAGTTAGACAATAGCTTCCTCATCCATACTGCCTCACAACTAGCTGAACAAGCTGCGGCATACTTTTCTTCAGCTGAACTCAGTGTCGCACAGGATTGCTTTCTACTAAACCAAGAGATCACACCTGATCCCATACTAAAGAAACACCCTGAAGTGCTCTTCCTATCGATGGCACTACCTACCCAATCTGAATCAACATAACCCTCCAGGTTAATCTTCTAACTTGCCTCATACTTGAGCCCATAATCAACTGTACCCCTTAGGTACCTCAGAATATGCTTTGTAGCAATCAAGTGAACATGTCTCAGATCTGTCAAGAACTGGCTCAAGGTGTTCACAACAAAGCAAATATCTGGTCTCATGTTCGTCAGGTACATCAAGGACCCAATCATCTGACGATACATGGTAGCATCAACCGCTTCTAATGAAGCATCACTCAATAGCTTCAGGTTCAATGCCATAGATGTGTTCATGGCCTTGTAGTCCATCATCCCAAATCTCTTCAGGATCTCTGCTGTATATTTCCCTTGTCCCAGGGAAATTTCGTCTGCATTCTGCCACACCTCCATGCCTAGAAAATAATGTATCATACCCAAGTCCTTCATTTCGAACTTGGCAGCAAGCTTCCTCTTTGTATTAGCAATCAACCCATCCATACCTATTACAAACAGATCATCTACATACAGTAGGAGCATCACTGGGTTGCCATCTTCAACCTTGTAGTAAAGGTTGGAATTTTCTTTACTCTTGGTAAAGCCCAAACTGTATAGAAAGCTATCAATTCTGCCATACCATGTCCTGGGTGCCTGTTTCAAACCGTACATGGATTTCTTCAATATATACACATTAGACTCCCTATCATGTGTCTCAAAACCGAGTGTCTTCTCCACATACACTTCCTCTTCCACTACGCCATTCAACAAAGTAGTCTTGACATCCATCTGGTGTATCTTCCATTTCATCACTGTAGCCAGAGCATGTACTGATATGATGGAAGTGTATCTGGCTGCAGGTGCAGAAGTTTCTTCATAATCTATTCCTTCTTTCTGGGAGAAGCCATGAGCAACAAATCTTGCCTTATATTTTTCTATGCTACCATCTGCATCATGCTTGATCTTATAGATCCATTTGGAAGTTACAACCGACTTCCCTTCTGGTCTTGGGACAACATCCCAAACATCATTCTTCATGATCGATTGATACTCTTCGATCATAGCATCCTTCAAATCTTTCCTTTCCGCCGCTTCTTCATAATTGGAAGGTTCTTTATCGATGAAATCACATAATAATGCTACATATCTAGAGCAGGACCTAGTCCTCTTTCTTTCTCTGTGATTCTCTTCTGGAGCCCCATATATTTCCACACCTTGGATAGCTTCTCATAACCAAGTAGGTTTCCTCTTATGAGGATTCTTCTCCTGAGGTGGATCTATAGGTTCTTGAGCTTCTTCAAATTCTCGATCTTCTTCTTGAGTTTCTTCGTTCATGGTTGTGTCATGAATTCTGGGTGCTTCCAATTCTTCAGGAACTTCAGCAGGTTTCTTTCTGGATTTGTCATAGGCTAAGTCTTTTTCAAATGTTACATTCCTGCTGATGTCGATATTCTTGAATATTGGGAAGCATATTCTGTAATCCTTCGAGCTTTCAGAGTATCCCTAAAATATACCCTTCTTTCCTGAAGGATCTAACTTTGTCCTCTTTTCTTTCGAAATGTGTATGTATACTAGACAGCTGAATATTCTGAGATGGATGACTTCTAGTTTCCAGAGGTGGATCTATAGGTTCTTGAGGTTCTTCAAATTCTCGATCTTCTTCTTGAGTTTCTTCATTCATGGTTGTGTCATGAATTCTGGGTGCTTCTGATTCTTCAGGAACTTCAGCAGGTTTCTTTCTGGATTTGTCATAGGCTAAGTCTTTGTCAAATGTTACATTCCTGCTGATGTCGATATTCTTGAATATTGGGAAGCATATTCTGTAAGCCTTCGAGCTTTCAGAGTATCCCTAAAATATACCCTTCTTTCCTGAAGGATCTAACTTTGTCCTCTTTTCTTTCGAAATGTGTATGTATACTAGACAGCTGAATATTCTGAGATGGATGACTTCTAGTTTCTTGCTGGAAAAGACTTCTTTAGGTGTCTTGTTTTCGAATACTCTGTGTGGAGTACGGTTCTGTACATACACCACTGTTGTGGAAGCTTCTGCCCATAGATGCATTGGAAGATCTTGATCATGAAGCATTGCTCTTGTGGCTTCCATGATATTTCTATTCTTCCTTTCTGCAACCCCATTCCGTTGTGGATTATATGGAGTGGATAACTCCGTCTTAATCCCTAAGTCTTTGCATAACTCTTTGAATTCATTTGATGTCAATTCTCTGCTATTATCTAATCGAAAGGTCTTGATCCTCTTTTCAGTGTGGTTCTCTATCAAGGCTTTGAATTCCTTGAACTTGCTGAAAAATTCATCTTTGTTCTTCATGAAGTATATCCATGTCTTCCTAGAAAAATCATCAATAAAAAAAACATAGTATGCATACCCGCTTAATGAACTTGATGACATTGGACCGCATACATCGGAGTGGATGATTTCCAAGATTCCTTTTTCCTTGCTCTCACTACTTGGAAATGTCTTCTTTGTGTTCTTTCCTTTCACACATCCTTTGCAGACCCCATCATGTTTTGCTTGAATTTCTGGAAGACCTTCAACAACTTTTCTTTCAAGTGGTAGTGCTCTGTAATGCACATGTGCAAGCCTTCTATGCCAAAGTTCATTTGGCTCTACTGTGTCATGGACCAAGGATTGTTCTGGATGGCCCTTCAATTTGTATAGACCTCCTTCTTGTTTCCCAATCACTACTCAAATCATTAATAGTCTCTCCCTTTCACCACATGATAACTTGGCCATCTATAAATGCAACCCTCATGTCTTTTGCATCTAATGCAGATATGGAGAGGAGGTTCTTCTTTAGTCCTGGTACAAAAAATACTTTCTTCATTGTTATAGAATTTCCAGAGTCTAGCTTATAGGAGGATTCCCCACTACCTTTTATTGGATACTGGTAGTCATCTCCAAGTTTCACCTTGTGAGGTGAGTCATGTTCAAATATATTCACAAAGGATTCCTTGAATCCTGTCATATGTTTGGAAGCCCCACTGTCTATAAACCAATCATTGCTTCCATGTGTAATGTTTCCCGTGAGAGTGGAAATCAAAACATATTATTCATCACATGAAGAGTCTTCACTTTCATATCTAGTTCTCTTTGTGGAAGGTTCATCATCCTTTGTAGCATGAGCATGATGTCTTCTCTTGTTTCCCTTCTTCTTGTGAGAGACAGTTTTGTTTCTAGGACATTCTCTAGCATAGTGTCCTTTCTTGTCACATGTATAACATCTGATTCTAGACAAATCTTTTCTAGTGTTATCTTTGTGAGAGTGCTTACCTCTGGGGTGATGAGAACTTCTTTTGGTTTTCTTGGAGTGTACCGTGAGAGCTTGATATTCACTTCCCATCTTTTCTTCTCAAGCTACTATTCGATCTTCTTCTTGAGAGCATTCTTCCCATAGTTTGCTGAACTTGACTAACTTCTTTCTGGCACAGATTCCTTGAATAAAGGAGTCCCATGATCTAGGGAGACCATTCAAGGTGGTCATTACAATCTCTACATTCTCCACTTCTTTGTCTACTGCTTCCAGTTGTTCCTTGATATGAGAAACCCTTGTAAAGTAAGACTGGATGGTTTCTGCATTCTGGATCTTTACATTCTTCAGTTGGTTTCTCAGAGTCATCTTCCGGTTTATGTTCTTCCCTTCAAATAGTTTGGTCAGGGCATCAAACATAGATTTAGGTATCTTTAGGGAGGACACCTGCGGTATGAGGTGATCCTTGATTGAATTAGCAATAATCCTCTTAGCCATAAACAACTTCTTCCTTTTTAAGGCCTTAGCCTCATCTCCCTCTGGAACTAGAACCTCCTCATTGATATAGGAGTCCAACTCATTTTCTTCCAAGACCAGGGAGATCCTATACTTCTAGGATCAGAATTTTACAGCTCCCTCAAGCTTTTCATCAAGCTTGGTATGATGAGACATCTTAAATGAGAACCTCAAATGGAAATACAAAAGATTTAGATATTACCAGGTCAAGATGTCGGATCTAGATTTGGAGCTGAATTTCTATAGTGTTGGTTCAGGAGCAGATTAGGGTTTGAATTTTCCGGAGTTCTGTCCAACCAAATGCTTTGATCTCGATCTCTAAAATTCAATTTTGAGGAGGAGATCATTCCAAGCCTGGGCTCACTGAAAAATTTCACTTTTGTGGAAATACCTAATTTCCGGTAGTAGTGTCGGGTCCAAAACTGAAAAAGCTTAGAATTGGTTTCTGATTCGACAGAAAGATGCACCCTAGGGAGGAGTGTCAGCCCAACCTTATTTTTCTGGAAATCTATGGAGAGAGATCCAAAAAGTAGAAATCCTTAGTTTTCGCAGATGCACAGTGTCTTCTTCTCAGGTTAGCTCTAATACCATGTTAGATTTTTAACATTAAGCTAGCATTATATTAGGATCTTTAACTAAGAGAATAACAAGCACAACAATCAAACACAAGAGACAACGAACACAATGTTTTTCCTCGGGGAAACCATAAATAGAGAAAACCCCGTAAATTCATCAGAGATAGAATCAACACCAAAAGTAAGACCCTAAAACAGTAAGATGATCTCCTGACAGCACTAGCCTCTTTCTTCCTAGCCCCATTGTCTTCTTCTTCCTCAGCTATCCACTACAACTGAGTGTTAGTGAGTGTGTGATAAATAGAGAGGATCACTATCTATTTATACTAATTCCCGACTTAACAATAACCTACTAGGGCCGAATTCTCTAGGAGATTCTAATAACACTAGTGCCCTGGAACTGCAGGGACTTTAACCCTTGATCAATAGGAGGGTTATGCACAATGACTTGACATGACTTGTTTACATTATAGAACCTCTTGATAGGAACATCGGGGCATGACATAACTCAAATACATTACAGACACATCCCAGAATAAACATCAGGGTACAATACATAAGAAATACAAGTGAATACATTGCGAAGTTACAATTACATTAACATACTATGTCACATGGGACACCTTTGTGTTCCTTCAAGCGAGCATGCCAAGATGATTTGGGAAGCGCACTACAGTCGGGTCGCTGGGCATTTCGGGGTCGAGAAAATAGTGGTAGTACTGCATAAGTATTTCTATTGGTCTAACCTTCGACCAGACGTCGGGAAGTACATCCGATCCTGCACTACCTACGCCATTGCCAAACCATCCATCAAGAAGAAAGGCCTCTATACTCCGTTGCCTACCCCTAGTCAAGCTTGGGAATCCATCTCCATGGATTACAAGTTGGGCCTTCCTTCTACTAAGTATGACAACGACTGTGTGTTTGTGGTCGTTGACAGATTCTCAAAGATGGCCATAATGGCGGCCTGCAAGAAGAATATCACAGCAAAAGACACTGCTAAACTCTTCTTTGAACAAGTGTGGGTACACTTTGGGATCCCATAGTCTATAATCTCAGATCGAGATAGTATATTCCTTAGTACATTTTGGTCTAGCCTATGGTCAATGCTAAACACCAAGCTCACTAAGTCCACAGCTTTCCATCCCCAGACTGATGGCCAGATAGAGGTCGTCAACAGGATGATCGTACACATTTTGTGCATGTACAACTCAAAGCATCCACACACATCGGATGAGAGCCTACCCTATGTACAACACAACTATAACCGAGCCCTCCACAGCTCAACCAACCACAGCCCCTTTCAGGTGGGCTTGGGATTCCAACCACTATGCCCCATTGATGTAGCCATGCCATTTGCAGCTACTCAGGCTAATTCAGCTCATATCCAGTTTGAATTTTTCAAGGCAAACAACTTCATTGAGCGCATTCAGTAGATTTTCCAATAGGTTCATGACATATTGGATAGATCCAATGCTAAGTAAAAGCAGTGACATGATCAGCATCGGGTGCAACACAACTTCCAGGTGGGTGACAAAGTGTGTCTACATTTACAGAAGGAGCGCCTCACTGGACCCCACAGCAAGCTTCGGCCACTCTGATATGGGCCATACACCATCACCAAGGTTGTCGGGGACAATTCCTTTGATCTCAGTATTCCACCATTCCTTGGTTTGCACCCAGTGTTCAATGTAGATCGCCTTCGGCCCTACTTTCCACCTCTACTGGAAACATCAGACGTGGCAGAACAACTCACCCCAACAGAGTTAAACCCCGACTGCATGGAATAAGCCACAACTGATTGGATTATGGACACACATATCAAGAACACCCACCAGTAGAAGATCCAACTATATCGAGTTGTCAAAGTAGGCCAACTCCTTCACCAGGGAAAGTGGCTCACTAAGGATCAAGTTCAGCAGAAGTTTCCTCATCTCATGGAGGAACTCAATGCAGTGGGGACCATTGCTTCCTAAGGGGGAGGAATGATCCAGGAGGATATTGGTGGCCACTCACATATTCCACTTGGACCTCCACCATTGTTTCTTTTAGTTTTCCAGTTTCCTTAATTGTAGCACAATTTACTATTTTTGGCAGTTTTCGGGTCCTAAACTTTTGGAGCCGTTTTGAGGCCCTAAACGACGGGCATGGAAAGGTCGGGAAAATATGAGTCTATTCAGGACTTAATATTTGATGTTTATTGATGTATTCCTTAAATAGATCTTTCTAACGATGTATCATGCCCGTCAAACGGAGGTAGTATGCTAAATTTACGACACCGGGAAATTGATGTGCCAAGTTACCCAACGGGGCCCATGTTCTGGCGTTTCACCTCCTAGGGTTAGGTTTTTGGATGTGTAGGGTTTACATTGTTTCTCAAAAATATATTGGCCTTTGAGCCTCATTATAACATAGAGTTCAGAGGCACATAGCCATATTCTGAGAGATAAGGTACCAGCACTCTAGCTAGTTTATTTCCATTCTGTATGTAAACAAGTTTCAGTTATTGATTAATGAAATGAAGTGTTATTTCTGCTGCATATTTGTTTCTATGGTTATTTGTGTATTCTGTTGCGTTCCTACATAAATCCAAATCATTCTCCAATTTCCAAAAAGATCTTATAAAGAGTTCTTGTAAATTCAACCCAACAGTACCAAGCCTGGATAACCACTAGGCTCCCAACGCAATGTCTACACATCCAATTGGCATAGAATAAAATGGAGACTTTAATTTGTAGTTATTAATGCATAATTCTATCGTATGAAATTTTGTGTCACAAGAAGTAGTCTTGTTCCGGAATTGAGGCTTGAGATTTTGAGGTGAGATAAATTAATATGTTTAATTTCCTTGCTATCTTTATATCAATAAATTTATGTGAATTTCCACTATCTATGAGCATTGTCACATTAGTTTTCATGATGAAGCCATGAGTTTTAAGATTTTGGGGTTGATAATTACCCGTCATTGCAATTATTGAAAGTGTTGTAGTATCGTTAGAATTATGGATATTGGATTAATTGGAGTCTATTTTTGTCTTAGAAGAGATATCACCGGCCTCATTCTTATCACTATCATTATTATTATTATGTTTTTCACATAGGTACAAATTGGAGTCCTTGCATCTGTGATCTCTAGTCTAGTTAGGAGTGTTACATTTATGACAAAGATTCTTATCCTTCTTTACATCTGATCATAAAATCCTTTAGTGAGCGGAAATATACCTTGATCTTGATTTTTTCAATTGAAGTTAAGGATTTTTTTTCTTCAGAATGTTTACCTTGCTTCAATGAGTTTGGCCTTTTGACACACCAATTCAACATATTTGGGTTCTACTCCTTTAAATTCATTCTATATGCTTGGTTTCAACCTATTTATGGCAACATGTAGAAAACATTTATCAAATATGTTATCGACCCAAGTGGAAAATACATGGTTCTCATTAAATAATTCAGCTGTTGTCCCTATCTATTGTAAGCACGTGAGTTTGGTGAATAATTTGTCTTCTTCTATATCTTCAAATCGTTTGAAATTTTTTTTCTTAAAAGTATCCCAATCTCTCCCAAGCCCTCCCTGACATTTGGAGTTCCACCACATGAACCAATCACATGTTGTCTTCTCTATGTACATTGATGCAATGTTAATTTTTTCACTGTCATCATCTATACGGTGGATAGTGAGATAACTCTTAATTTTTATAATCCATCATGTACTTTATCAATTGTCTTCTCCGTCAAACTTCAATATATCTAATTTTACTTTGTGTATAACATTGTTCAACGTACCTGTATTTGATGAATAATGAGGCAACGATGATGAGTGAGTGATACTCATACTATTTTTTTTTTGAGGCATTAAACTCATCTTTAAAATGTCAGGACTTCATCAAGCCTATTGTTGATTCCTTGAACATCTTGACTATATCTTTGTATTTCTTGGGTTATGTCTTGACAATTTCCTTGCATTGCAACGATAATTTTGGAGTCAATTTTACTCTCTTTTTTTTTGCTAAATCCTCAAAAGTGTCGGTAGCCTTTTTCTCATGATTTCTTGTATTCATGATTTAAAGAAAAAAATTGAGAACGTGGTGGAAAAATAATAATAGTATTATATGTATATATTTTTAGTACTAATCAAGGATATTGTTATTATTATTATTATTATTATTATTTAATGTGCATGGAAAATGGAAAGCATGAGAAGAAATAGCAATGATGGAAGGAGTTAGAAGAAATGCAACAAAAGGATGGGATCAATGAAACAAATGAACAGAGTAGTGATGGAAGGAGGGGAGAAATAGAGTGAGGAGATGGGGAGTGAGGAACAATAAGGGTCGAGAGAAAAAATGTGTGGGGATAGCAGCAAGCGGGAGGATTGAAGATCATATCGGAGAAGAGGGAGGAAAGGAGCAACACAGGAGTGCAAAGAGAGAGAGAGAGAGGAGGAGGTAGACTGTTGGGAGAGCGTCGTAGGTAGGGAATGGAGAGATGGAGCACAAGGTAGTGGGAGAATGAAGGAATGGGTGGAGAATGAGGGGATGCATGGAGAAAAGTGTGGGAGATGGTGGAAGGATGGAGAGGAGAGCAGTGCATGAAAGGAGAGAGGGGGTAGCAAAGGGGGATGGAAGTGTGGATGTGGTGGTGGAGAAGTGGGTGGAACAACAAAGGATTAAGTAGGGATTTGGACGCCTAGGCAATAACAACAAGACTTGAATTCACGCACCAAAAAACAATATGGCTTTGGTACCACTTGAAAGATGAATTCCAAATAATAAATATGTTTATTAATAATTTGATGATGACTAAATTTACAATAACATGTATAAATACACATAAATGAAAAAATCACATATTTTGAAAATAATATTAACTTATTAATTATAATAGAAAAAATATATTAAATATAATTAATATATATATCAAATTTTAAAGAAATATGATATCATGGTCATGTACCCAAGTCAACAATATATATCCTGGAAAAACCCTATGCGGCATGATGGTTGCGACCTCCAGCGGCTAGGGCCAAAACCCTAGCCTCCTGTGTCCCTCTCCTGGCTGATTGCAGACATCCCCCTCAGCCCTGCCTGCCGATGTTGCTTCGTCCAAGGCTGAGCACCTCATCAAGCTGCGAGCTGGGCGTTTTTCCTGCGCTCTCCCTGCGTTTTTTTGCGTTTTGTTCATGCGTTTTGGAGCAGAGATTATAGCTGCGGCTGTGATCATCTCTACCGCCGAGTCCAGGTTATTCCTCCCTTCTGGAACGCCCAATGGACATGGATCAGATGGAGGCCTTCAAGGCCCTAGTTAGATCTGCAGGCCCTAGGGCAAAGGCCGCCCCTCCGGCCAAGTTTGTTAAAAAAATGGAAGAGATCCCATCTCTGGAGCTCTCCCCTTCTGATCCGTGCTGCATGGCCCTGTTGCTCTCAGAAAAATCCCTCATAGGCAAGTTCACTGGTCTGTGGCCTAGCCCCAAAGCAATGGAACAATGGATAACAGAACGGTGGGGCTCCCTGGCGGCCTCCCATATCTCCTTGTGTGCCGCAGGAAGAGGGTATTTCGTGTTTATCTTTGCGAACAAAGAAGAACGTGATCTAATCTTCAGATCTTGTCCATATTTCATGGGTTTGAGGGGGTTGTTTTTAGGTCCGTGGTCACTGGACTTCAATCCTGAAGCAGAAATCACCGCTGCCCCGGTTTGGGTTAGGCTTCCCCACCTTCCTCTTCATCTCTGGGGGAAAATCTCTCTAGCTGATATAGGAAACAAGCTCGGTCGTTTCCTTGATAGCGCGGAGCCAAAAGGGGATCAGTACACTTGTGCTCGCATCTGTGTAGAGGTCAATCTCGAGAAAGGGCTCCCGAAAGCCCTACAGCTCTCCTTGGGCGAGTGGAGTCTCACCCAGGAGCTGGATTACGAGCATATTCCCTTCAAATGCCTCCATTGCCATGTCTATGGACATTTCACGAAAAGCTGCCCCAAAGCCTCAGAGATAGGGGCTCCTCCCTCGGCCAAAGGTGCAGACTTCCAACCAGTCACTAATCGACGTAGGGCTCCCTGGAGTAGGGACTCCAACATGGCGTTGCCCACTACAAAAAAAGAATCTCCTCCGGCAAACAAAAATAGATTTGAAGCTCTGCAAGAAGTCAATGAGCTAGAGGCAGCAGTAGCAGCAGAAGACCCGTAGGAGCCAGGGCCAGGCCGGGATCCTAAAGCATCAGCAGCAGAGGCCCCCCCAGTAGATGTAGATGACGCGGTGGACCGAGCTTTAGTCTGTATTCCTGTAGAAACAACTATTGTAGAAGTCCCAGTGATCGCTCCTTTGGGGTCTGTTGAAGGCCCCGAATCTGTAGGAGCTACTCCTATTGGAGGCCCTCCTCTGGAAAAGGAAACTGAGGGTCTTTTCGATGCGGAAAATTCTCCCTCAGAGTCCCTTGCTATTCAGAGGGTTGATCTTTGCTCCTCTTCTCGGTCCTCTAGTGACCTTGGCTCGGAAAGCCTTCCAGGTCCATCTCCCCCTCTCACCAGAGGCAGGAAGACCAATAGAGATCGCCGGGAAGTTGAAGCGTCCTCAAATATTCTTCAGGGTTCTCAAAAGACGTTGGCCCCCTTCCTTAAGGGGAAACCCCCAGCCTCCTGATGGGTTGTTTCTGTACTCTTCTTTGCTCACAATTTGTGAGAATCTACTCATGTAAGACTCAATTTGCTAATTTTAGGAACTGTCTTAAAAAGAAGAAGGAGCTTGAACTCTGGATATTATCAAGAAGGTTGACAGCACTGTTAGAGGTCATCAACCTTCTTCAAATTTTGTAACTCTTAAGTTCTGGGATTTCCAGGACACATTAATATCTACCCCCAGTTATTGTAAAAAAAAAATAAAAAAATTAATATATATATATTTAATTATAACATACATTGAGTATATTACAAATTTTCAAAAAAGAAAGATAAAAATTCAAGAACTACGGTATAGAAAAGTACATAAGACAAAGTAGAGAAATATTAAACGTGTATTTTCTTTTAAACATATACTTTAATTCATAAGTTCCTCAAATAGGGGATGGATATCCTAAAATTAAAATTGTATGTAGACCACAAACATTCCAAAATTGTATATATCCATGGAATGTATATTTCAAAATTATGTACATATCCATTCTTGAAGGACTCGTCTACTTTGCATATTGGGATATGCTACTTGTAAAGAAAGAATTTGTTGAATTTGTTTATTAATATATATTTATATAAAAAAATATAAATTCTATACCTTGGAAAATTATAACTTGTCTGGAAAATCCTATTACAATTTAAATCTTGATGACTTTACAAGGCCCATTCTAAGATGTATAGGGTGTAACACTATGATGACTGCACCCATAATTCATCATTACCTATAATAACTTAAAACCTTCCTAACGTTCCCATATCTACAAAGTCCATTTATCACAATATTAAATATATACAAATGAGGGCATACTATTCTTCACAATAGCATTGAAAAGTAAATCCGAAATTATCTGGGAAATCAAAATAAATAGTAAGTAAATTTAATAAGGGGTTAAAAAAAAAAAACAGTGGTGGGGACGGGTGCAATTTTTTCAATTTCTTCCTTAGAACAATGAAATGTCCCAAATGTGTTCTTTTTAAATGTAGAAACTCATTCAAAAGTGAGTTTTTTTTAATGTAGAAACTCAGGCAAAAGTTTTTTTTATTATTAAAACTCTCAGCCAAAAGTAATTTTTTTATTGTAGAAACTCTCACTCAAAAGTTTTTGAAAAAAAAATTCAACTAAAAAAAGTGTGTACCCATATGTATGCCAAGATGTGTTAACCTTTTTTCTTATATGAAAAAATGAAATTGTTAATCTTTCAATGAGCTTAATTCCAAGTGTTACCCATTTTGTGTTTTTTTAATAAAATTATATAAAAAAGTTTGTTAAATAAACCAATTTTCACATATCAATTTCAACTTCAATCTCTTGATATCTAAAACTATGATATTAGTAAACAATCTTCATTATACAATGGTCATCGATATAGAAGTATGATCCTTACATGTTCTGTCAAGAGTTGACTTTCAAAATAGACGATGACGACTCAGGAGAACTTTTCTGGACTACAAGATTGGGGTTAAAAAAACTTTTAGAGTTTTCTTAGGCAAAAAAGAGAGAACATTGTTTCCTCAAGAATGGGGTTGTTTGTAGATTCACCCAACCCATCCACAAAAGATTGAGTTCAATATATGTTGATCCCTTTATTCTAAAAGAAAGCTTAGTAAAGATAATGATATATAGTTTTTATGTCTTTAGAGCTAGTGAAAAAATTAATTTCTCTCATTGTGTAATAATTGAAGTAGAAGAGTGTTATTGTAAAGTTTGTGGTAATCAAATTTGCCATTTCTCTTATATTTGTTTTGAAAGTGTTGTTTAAATTGGTCAACATGGATGTTAAATCGAGATGTTATAATATTACTCTACTATGATAATCAATAATTTTACAGAGTATTAAAGATTAAAAAAATGTTATAGATATAATCTCTAGAGAATATTTTGAAATGACATAAAATTTTAAAATGTGTTAGTGTCTTGTGACTTTATTTTTTCTTAAAACAATAGGTCTATGTAATCTTTGGATCTTTTCGGAGATAGTTGATAGGCATTTGAAGGATAACTTAGGACTTGACAAGAGAGGTTCATTGAGCATTTGACTAGTCAGTTGGGTTAACCAAAGGTGGTTTTGACTCAATTGACTAGTGCACAAGTCTAGGTAGAAAGGAGAAGAGATCCGGACTCACTTAAGGTAATCAAATTATACTATATCTTCCTCATTCTAAGGTATTTGGCTATACTAGGCTATATATAGATGATCCTATGGATCATTCTACCAAATTAGTGCTACATGAAAGCCTTAGGTGATTGTATGTTATCCATTGTACTCACTTGGGTTTCAGTGTTGTAATGGTGTATTTAGACACCACTTTTTTCTTGCAATTCATTGTTCCTTGCTTCTGCAATTTCCTAGTTCACCAACATGGTATCAGCGTTGTTAGTTTAATACCTATCCCCTTATCTAAAATTCATGTCTTGGAGAATATCCCTTGCACACATACTCAACATGTTAGATATTAGTAGTAGATTGATTCATGGTTTATTCTTACAAATTTGTAAAAGTGATTGAGTTGTAAGAAACAACATGTGGTTCATAATAGTCACAATTATGGGATGTGGAAATAAAGCATGGAAACATTGCTAAAAATTAAACTTGCAAAGATCTTTAGTAGTTTACAAATATTGTTGTTCTATACCCTAAGGATGATCATTACTAGTTTGTAATCGATGGGATGATGGGTGGGGATATAGAATTTATTAGGGCCTACATCTCTAAGGAGGTTCATATTCATACAAATGGGATCAGTTGTTCAAACCAAGTCTAGAAGAAGTTGAAGACTCTATTTGAAAATATTGATGAAAGTTAGGCTATGCATATTGAGAAAGAGTTCATATCTCTTCATTGTAATGCCCCACATTTTTATGGGGTCGTTAAACAATGTTTAGACCTATATTGTATTTCTTTGCATATTATCTATTAGACTCAATTTGACTAAGTAAACTATGTGTGTGCATTTCTGAACCTACTTATATGCATCATTTATGTTTTAGGTTCGGGTTTATCTTATTAATGATGACAATTGTGTGATTCACTTTTAGTATGAAAAATTAAACAAATTATATTAATCCCAACCAAGCACATGGATACCAATGTAGGTTTATATGATTAAATGAATGAATGTATTCCATGCACATTATAGACATGTTAACTTGTCTATATCGATTGGTGGTTAATAAATTTTTAATTGACTTGGAAACAATGAAAGAATATGCATGATCTTACGTTTTAGATGAGACTAAACCATATGTTAAAGGGCTTAGTAATAGTTATATAACTTTTATGATGTGTGAACTAGTGCAATTTAATTATGGGAACTAGGATTCCCAAATTGGTCATTTGATGATGCAACTCTAGCAACACAGTCTGATTATTGATAAGGTGTTGACCCTAGTTTCATTAAGAGGGGTGGAGGTATTTTGTTAGAATATTGAGAATATAAATAATATGTACAACAATACATCTACACTAACATGTAAATCAATAGAAATGATCCACTAGTTTATCCTTTTATCCATGGAAGCAACAATAACCATCTAAGAAATAAGAGACAAGAGACAAGAGAAAAAGAGAATAACACACTAGATATGAGTGGTAAAACCCCAAATGGGGAAAAATACATAGGAAGGTTTGGTCTTCTTTATTCTTCATAAATATCCAATATTACCAGAGAGATGCACCCCATATATGCTCCACAACCTTTACAATAACATCACAACACAATAAAATAGTATTCCCAAAGGTACCTCTCCTTCAACTCTATTATATACAAAGAGGTATGGAAGAATAACATCCCAAAATACATGTGGGATAAATGATTTTTCGCCTCTTTATATAATGAATTGTAAAAGGAGAATATTTCTCCACGATGCATTTGGGATAACTTATTTTACATAATATTAGAGTTAGTTGTTCCTTCCAATTCTATATAATATATCTTACGACATCATACTAGACATCATTACACATGTAATATTAAAATTACACATTTCAACACTCCCCCTTAATGATGACCATATGAAAAACACATAAATCGAGAAACATGGCCAAATTACACTAGTATTACCCCTTGATGACAACATTCCTCTTTCCCAACAAACTATGAAGATACATGAACTTTGATTTAGTAAAGGATTTAGTGAAGATATCAGTTGCTTTCTTTTCTATGGGACAATATTGCAAATAAATAACGCCATCCATAACAAGATCTCGAATGTAATGAGTATCCAAGTCAATTTGTTTAGTCTTGGAGGGATATACTTAATTATAGACAAGATGAATTGTACTCTGATTGTCACATCTTAATTTGATAAGATATTTTTTTACTAGCCCAAGATCTATTATAACATGTTAGATCCACACTGCTTCTTTAGTTACTTCATTTGTTTCCATATACTCTACTTCACAAGAAGAAAGATAAACAGTTCTGAGCTTCTTACTAGACCATGAGATCAAGACTATACCAAGATTAAATATGTACCCTACAGTAGAACTTATATCTAAAGAATCTCGTGCCCAATATCTATATAACCAAGAAGTGAAACGATAGCCCATGCTAGAATAGAAAACACCATAATGCACTATCCCCTACAATTTTTTAAGAATCCTCTTTGTTTATTTCCAATGAATTTCATCAGGCTTCTACATAAACTTAGAAAACCATTTGGAATACAAAATAGATATCTAGTCTACTATGTCTCAAATATATCAAAATCCCCACAAGTTGATGATACAAAGTGGCACCAAAAAGAGGAATGTCACAATCAACAGTTAAATTTACACTGGACTGGAATAACATACATGAAGGACTAAAATCACTCATACCAAATTGAGAAAGTAAATTGGTCACATACTTCGGATGAGAAATTAATACACAATCATCCATATTCCAAATCTGTAATGCAATAGGCCTAAGTTTGTCATTTAAAATTTCTTTTTAATACCATTCTTCATTTCATGTATAAGTGTAAGATGGTTTCAAATAATCAAAATATCATCCACATAAAGTAGTATTATGAGAGAATAATCATCAAAGTTCTTAACATACAAATTTGGATCAAATACACACTCTCCTTGGGATCAAAGTTATGATATTTCAACATGAGATTCATGTCCTTCTCTCTCTTTTTGATAGATGAATGGAGAAAATTGGGCATCCTCTTGGACAGTATTAACAATTTTTTATTCTACAAACATACACTCAAAATGAAATTCCTCTCTAACCTCATTGCTTGTATAACCATAAGATACCAAATCAATAACGATTTCAAGTGGCCTTGTTGTGAGGGTTGAAGCTTCCACCAATGAGCACATGTGTTTTACTTATTGATGATTTCCATGGAGTTATTGTTCCTCACATGTTATGGAAATTTATGCCCCCTCTAGTGAACCATGCCATCATCTATAATTGGAGTCAGATGAGTGTCTATAGAATTCCTTCGGTTGATCAGGTCTAATCTTTTTTTCTCTCGATCTTATTCAAATATTTATTGAGGTTTATTCTTCCTCATTTATTTTCTTATTTTATTGCATATATTTCCCATCACCACATTTTTCTATGGTTCTCTTCAATTGGAGATAGTCAGTGATGTTATTATATTGGAGATTATTCAAACTTTTCTAATGACTTTGGTGCTCCTAAAGTTATTTGGAGATGGTTCTCTTCAATTGTATATGGGTAGCTTTAATATGCAATCATCTATGGTCCTCTTCTTTTGGAGATAATTCAAAATAGTTCAATGAATTCAAGGTTATCCTCAAGTGAATGATGGAGATGGCCTATTGGAGTCTTAAATTGGATATATTTCTCTTCAATTGGTTTATGGTGCTCTTTAATATGTAATGGTATATGGTCCTTCTATGGTCCTATTTTATTGGATATTATTCAATGGTTTTCAATTTCAAGGTGCTCCTCAAGTGAATGATGGAAATGGACTATTGGACTCTTCAATTGGAGATGATGCTATTCGATTGGATATGGTGATATTCAATTGGTTTATGATGCTCTTCAATATGAAATGGTATATGTTCCTCTTCTATTGGATATTCTTAAACATTGTTCAATTAATTCAAGGTGTTCTTGAAGTGAATAATGGAGATGGACTATTGGATTCTTCAATTGGAGATGGTTCTCTTTAATTGGATATAGTTCTCTTCAATTGGTTTCTCGTGCTCTTTAATATGCAATGGTCTATGGCCCTATTTGTTTAGAGATTCCTCAACATTTTTCAATGACATCAAGGTGTTCCTAAAGTAAATGATGGAGATGGACTATTGGAGTATTCAATTAGATAATATTGGAGTCTTTAATTGGAGATGGTGCTCTTCAATCATGCTCTTCAATTGGTTTATGTTCCTATTAAATAGGAAATGGTCTATGGGCCTCTTCTATTAGATATTCTTCAACATTGTTCCATGACTTCTAAGTGCTCCTCAAATGAATGATGGAGATGGCTTATTGAGTCTTCAATTGGAGATGGTTCTCTTCAATTGGATATGGTGCTATTCAATTGGAGATGGTGAATGGTACTATTCTATTAGATATTCTTCAAAATTTCTCAATGACTTCAGAGTTCTCTTCAAGTGAATGATAGATATGGCCTATTGGAGTTTTCAATTGGATATGGTGCTCTTCAATTGGATATGGTTCTCTTCAATTGGATATTGTTCTCTTCGATTGGATGTGGTGATATTTAATTGGATATATTATAGAATATACTCTATCGAAGATTCTTCAACATCACAGAATTATTTGAAGGTACTCCTCAATTATTAGCAACTAAAATATGGAGAATACCAAATTCGATTATCAAATTGAGAATTTGTTTAATTGTAGTTTCTAGTTCAACCTATAGAGTGATAGCCACATATGAAAAGTTATTGTTTATATAAAATAAAAACATGTACACATTATGTAGCTCTAAAACATGTGTGAGTTTTGTAACATCAAAAGTGGTGCTTACATAGCTATTGCATAGTACATGTTCATGTTACACAACTATTGGTAGAATTATAAAATGTGTAAGCATTATATATAACTATAATTTCACCCCACCCTAAAACCCCCTTCTCCCTCCCCCAATCTCCTAATAGACCCCCCCTCTCTCTAACACACCCTCCTCCCCTACTCCCCCTTACTCTAATGATTCCATCTATATTTATATCCTAATACCACTCCCCCATAACCCTATCCATCCCCTAATATCTCTCCCTCTCTCTAACAAAAAACCAACTATTACACTTTTACCAAACCCCTAACACCCCACTACCCTGCTATATCTTTCTCACTCTCTCTTTCTCTCTATCACGCACACACACACATCCCTATGAATCCCTATACCACTAATCCCTTGCCTCAAACACTCGACCCATAACACCCCACCTAACCCTTATAGGTTTCTATATCTCCTCTCAGCTTTTGGTTAACCATCATTGTCTTATAAATAATTGCTACAATTTCAAATTCAAAACAAATTTGTCAGTGAAATTCATACCAATAAAAAAAACCCAGGTATTTCCTAACCCAATATCTAACCACATAACATGCCAAATCTCTAAATCTAACCCCCTACCCCTAACATACATTCTCTCTCTATCTCTCTCCTACTCCATCACCCCTAACCCCCTAAAACCCCCCTCTCA
>LPNX010156558.1:142204-187319 GCA_001517045.1 Pseudotsuga menziesii
GCATGAAGTTGGTGGACCTTTTAAATGCAACTGGATTTTTAGAAAAATGATCATGTTTATGCCATAACTTTTTCTTTTCTCAACCATTTCATAAAAAAATATATGTCGCACTACTAAACACTGAGCTCTACATGCTATAAAAATTTTCAATCCATCATCATTACATTAAGACCTTGAAAAGTTGCACTAACACGTGTTGTAATAATTTTGATGTCTTCTCCAAGATCATTTTAAAAATATTTAAAATACTATTTTATTTTGGAAAATAGTGTCGCACTAGTATTATTTGTTATCTACATTTTTTCCAATTTTCATATATTGATTCCATCATTTAGGCATTCAAAGGTGTCATTAACATGGAAATATACCTTATCATTTGTTGGAAAGAAATGTCAATGTTAGAAAAAATAAAAATTGAGTTAGTTGTGAACATTTTCAATAAATACGATTTATATATTTGGAAAGGTGATTCAATTTCCTATGTTTACATTTTTTACTAGAAGCAAGATTCATTGTGTAGGTATGTAAAAATACCCACATAAGCTAAATGATGCATGTTTTTCAGTTTTGTTGAATCTAACATGCAAAAAGAGACCATCATTAGGTTGCACTCACCCTCAGATTAGAGAAAATTTGGGGTATAAAATGGGCCTTATAAGAAAACGAGCCAACAATAAATTCTTGTGAGTTGGAATTTAAGAACCAATAAAATTTCAATAAAATGAGTCAACCATTTTGGTTGACTTGACATATTTGTCATAAAAAAATACTGTTTTTCTTTGTATTTTCAACATATCTCCTTGTGTTTTTACTCAAATTTCGAGTAGGAGTGCTTGTTGTATGTGAAATTTAATTCTGCATTCAACGAGCACTACCGCTCGAAATTTGAGTAAAAACATAGGGAGATATGTTGAAAATACAATAATTTATTTTATTTTATTTCTTCCTCCAAATTAATAAATATTTTTTTATTATTTTCCTTAGGAGGCCCATTTTAGACCTCAAATTTACTCTAATCTAATATGCCTACTCCTCCCCACAACCCCCCCGCCTTCCCCCCCTCTCTCTTTGTCTCTCTTTCCTCCCCCCTAACCCTTACTAATATTTATTCATTCTATATACGTAGCTATCTAAATATTTTTCATGTTATTATCACCAATCTGAGTTTGACACACCAAGTCATATTCACTTTCTTCATGAAATATGTTCATTTGATATACCTGGCCATCCAAATCTTTTTAACGTTATCATTTCCAAGCCAAGTCTAACACAACTTGAATATTTTTAATGGTATCATCACCAATCCGAGTCTAATGCACCAAGTCTCCAACTGCAACACATCTAAAACATGTTCATTTTATATACCTAGCCATCCATTTTTTTTTAATGTTATCATCACCAACCCGTATAATGTAATTGTAGTTGTACATATTATGTACACGTTTTGTAAAGCATATTGCATTACATGTTTTGTTTACCATGAAACCTTTTTTTGCGGGATCGTCACTTTGAATTTTAAAGAAATGTGTTTCATCGCATTAGGACTGACCCTCCACATGTGCTGGCATGTCATCCTTGTGCTTATGTGTTTGCTTCATATTAACCAAACCTGTAACATGGAATGTGGTAAAGCCTGGCTAATTGACATGTTCATCCATTTTCTTATTATGCTTTTGTTTTGTGGTTGATTAAAATATATTATACACCATATTTTTTTTATGAAAATATAGACTCATATAGCATTTTTTCTACATATTCCAAATATGTAATTTTTTTAAATTTTTTTTTTTTTTTTTTTGTGTTATGACTCCTTAACTCAAAAAGCACACCATAACTTTTTCATTTCTAAACCATTTAAAAAAAATGTATGTTGCACTACTACATGCTATAAAAGAAACAACTTCATTGCATTAAGACCTTCCAAGACTACAACCACACTTAGTGTACTTTTTTTGAGGTTCAATCACTTAGATAATTAAAAAAAATTATAAATTATTAAATTTATTTTGGAAAAATAGTGTCCCAAGCTTTCTTAGGTTGATTCCATCATTTAGGCACTCAAAGGTTGCACCCACAAAAAGATTTACCTTATAATTTGTGCAAAAAATTGTTTATCATAAAATATAAAACTTGATATAGTTATGAACATTATCAATAGATAAAATTTATATATTTAAAAATGAAATTCAATTTAATAGATTTCATCTTTTTTACTAATATCCTTGTAAATTGTGAGATCATTGTTTTTTAAGTAATCTATTGCATCTAACATGTTAAAAGAGACCTTCATTACATTACATACACCTTATTTATGCAAGTCTCAAAAATTATTCCAATTAATGCTTTATTGTTGTGAATTAGACTACCAAGTCATTTTCTTGGAAGGTCATATTGCTAATCAATATTCTAGTGATGCCATTTGTCAAACATGTTCCACATTTTCTTCATTTCGTTAAATTTCCAGGTTTCCACTTTTCAAATTCTTTCCCCTTATTGTGGGGTATTTTTTATGGTAATTTTATATACCCTTTAACATTGGATGGTAATTTAAATTAACATGTGGTTAAGCTGAGAGCAAACCAGGAATAGTTTGCACTTGGAAGACGTTCAACCAATCAACATTGATTGGGTTGAAACTCGTTTCTAGCCCACATGTTTGGTACGGAGGTAAGTGGATCACCTATTAGTCTAACGATAGCTATCATAGTTAAAAGAAATTTGACATGGCAAGATGGTTTTTTATTGCATTGAAGGAGACCATCCATTCCAATTGTTTCATCTTCAACAATGAACTTACGACGAAAGCAGACCAGTGCAAACTTTACCGATTTCACTAAGACTCGCAGCCGCCCATGTGGTCACGAAGAACTAGCTTTAACGGCAGTTTTAATATAATAATTTGACTAACTATAGAGAAATAATAGTAAATTTATATAAATCTATCGGAAATGACACTGAATCCGCTGGCATTCAAATGGTGGTAGTTATCGATGATTCCATTGAAGTTCATTCCAAAACTGCGTGCTGCGAACACCAAACAGGAATGAAGCCGACTCTAAAGATCAGATCAGCCTCCACATGATCTTCTTATTAAGTGAATTAATGCCTGCTGCATATAACAACGGGATAATTGTGTGACGTAGAGATGGAGAAATACACGGGTGTTCTACCATATGTTTCAAGTCGATTAATTACAAGCAGAGATCGGCGCAGATACGAGAAGCTGGTGGAGGAACGAGGCGCAGGCCGAAGGAGAAGAATTAGAACATTCAGAATAATCAAAGCGAAAAACTGGAGAAAAAGTGGAATCTCGTGGGGTTTCCGTGTGGATGTTGGTGTTAAAATATTTTCACCCAAACATATTCTGAGAGCGTTCAAGAACGCGTACAAGAACGTGAAGTTTTCTGTTGCGGCGAAGAGGAACGTGAGCGCTGCAGTGGAGTGGAAACCCTAACTTTTTTTCCAACCAGAGGCCAATGAAATAGATGGCCAAAGAGCCGATGCCGATGTTTGGTATTTAGAGTTTAACCTGGAACCAAATTCCACCAGGCTTTATCTAACAAATTTGTATGAGGATTATGTGTGTGGCCGGATTCTTTTGTAATTTGTATAGATCTATCTAATACTGATCTACCAAGCATCCAGAGGGATCAAATCTTTCAAGGTGCAAACCTTTGTAAACCTTTTTCTGGAGTGGAAATATGTAATCTAATTTTTATGGTTTTAGATTATTTAATTTGTTGTTTTTTATATGTAATTCTAAATAATTTAAATTTAATTTAAGCTTATAAGTTATTTTTAATATTTTTTTATTATTTTTTATAAAAGGCATTGTCAACTTTAAGATGAGCACAGGAGTTACACATCTCTCTTACTGCGCTGTAGAATGCATCTCTCAGGTGCAATAAAATTCTTTTACTGGACTGTAGAATGCATCTCTTAAGTGCAATAAAATTAAGTGAGATTTCCAGACACTAAGAATAGAATGTACTTGGACTCAAATTTTGCTTTATGTATATCAGTTTCAGTTTTTATGAAACCTAGTTGTCCAAACTCTACACTATTTGAATTTTTTAAGTTTGAAATTACATTTTTTTATTTTAAAACTGGATTGAGTTTTTATTACTTTTGCTTTGATTATACAATTACAATTCCAACTACTGAAAACTACAATTTAAACAATTTCATACTTGATTTTAACCCATATAGACAACTCAACTCGTAAAGGAATTTGGCATAACTTCCATGAAGTCTGTGTAATTACTAAATAGAAATCCCATTTGCCTGAAGTTTGTCCAATTACTAAATAGAAATCCCATTTGCGTGTACTAGATTTGGTGTCTCCAGTTTTATTGCTTCATTTGGTTTGGGATATTGCGTACATTATATGCATCAACAATACAACGAAAGTGATTGAATCTGTTCATAATTATCAAACTCCCTCGATGAGATTAAGCAAAGAAGATACATATGGATTCCCAAAAGCATGCAAGAACATTAAAATTTGATTCGAACATTTGAGAAAGTACGTGCTTTTTTGTCTTTTTCCTTTATTTGTTGATGATATTTAGTATACATCTCGAATCTATTATTTAATTATTTAAACCAATCCATATAAAAAAAATTATTTTCTCCATTCCAATATTAAAGGGAATTCAAGATTCAAACATTTGAGAAAGTACTTTTTTGTTTTTTTTCTTTTTTTGTTGATGATATTTAGTATACATTTCGAATCTATCATTTAATTATTTAAACTAAACCATATAGAAATATATATTTTCTCCATTCCAATATTAAAGGGGTGGAGGACAAAGATTATCATATTCACCCAAATTTTAATATATTTTCTCCATTCCAATATTAAAGGGGTGGAGGACAAAGATTATGATATTCAGCCAAATTTTTGGCTCATAGCGGGGAGTTCACTAGCTTACAACAGACACAAAAATTAACCTCTTTTGTCTTTCTTTTCATTCATCCTTTAAAAGTACATATTAGAGTTATTTATATAAAGATTGAAAATTCAACACTGACCAAAATTTTTGATCCAGCTGGATTCTATTATAAACATGGCGACTAAAGCACCAACGAAACTATGCACTCATTCATCCATCGGGCTCTAATAGTGGCGATCCAAAAACGCGCTTCAGATTTGACCTTCGATCTAAAACTTTGAAATCGTGTCGCAGTGACTAGCTAAGGAGCTCTACCTTTCATTATTTCTAGTGTGTTCCCTTATTATGCGCACTTATACAAATCCTATCATGTGTTGGAAATATTAATTACTAGTTGATCTTCTTATTTTGTTAGCGGACTTGGTTGCTCTTATTGAATTTGTTAGCGCATTTAGTTGCCCGATGAGAGGTTGGAGTTCACGTCTTTGTCTTTGTAACTTAAGTTTCTAGGTGGATAGTTATTACAGACTTTAATGCTTAAGTCAATAGCTTCATAGAGAAGCTATTTAATATGTCTATGTAAAGAATAAGAAGTTTGTAAATCTGAAGTCGATATTAAAAAGAGAATTGAATACTTGGGAAGAAGGAAAGACTCTATGGAGAATTCAAGAGCTCAATCTATGTGTATTTTTGGAAGTGATGAGAGCCGAAGCTCTGTAAAAAGTCAAATATCTTTGTAAATTTCCAAGTTTGTATTTACCCCAATATTTCTTTGTTTTGTCCCGACAAATTATATAAATCAATAGTTTATGGTTGAACAAGTGATGTTTACCACCAAAAGTGGTTAAGTCAAGTAATTATGTGGTCAAAGTAAAACCTGTGGAGTAAGTCTAAGTCGAGTAAGTCCCTAGTCGAATTGCTAGCTGGTATGAGAGCAAGTTTAAGAAAGAAACATTGTCTTAATAAGGGAAAAGTAATGAAGGCTTTGTTTAAGGAGAATGTTAAATTATTGAACCATTGATTTACAGGAAAATGAGAGCAATTGAGAGGTGAATTGTGCACTGGAATATTAAGAACAATGTACACTGAACAAGACAAATTTGATAATAATTGATCAGTAAATTACAACATTAATCTTCATTAATCCAGAACTAATACAATGGTGTTACAATAAGGATAATTCTAATCATGTGGATGAGATTCGAATTAAACTAGTTAAACCACTTAAACTGATGAGGAAGGTGGAAAAAGACGTCACTTCCCCATCTAACCATGCAAAACTAGTGCTACACTAACAAAGAGTGATCTAATTAAATGTAACTGGAGGTTGACTCAACATAATTTCCTACCTACCACAACCAACTAATGGAGGCTGCTAGTGGCACTCAGAGTGGCTCCTAGAATATAGGGATTGGGACCGGTGACACCAAATGGAACTGGTGGCACCAATGGCACCATGGCACCAGTGGAACCAATATCATGGGGGCACCAAACTCTAGAAAATGAATCATGAGTTAGGAAAGATGATCAATTAGACTACATATGGACAAGGGAGGACTATATAATCCTAACACCCCCCCTTAATCCTAACTTGGACAACTTTGGGCCCTGACAACTAGGCCAAAAGTCACCCATACAGTCTAAAAGAAATAGAAGTTTCCTAATAAACTAAGGGAAATGGGAAAAAACTCATGGGAAATCCCCCGCCCCACCCATCCCCCCACCCTCGAAATAACTAGTGAATCAAGAAAACAAGTTATACTTTAAGAGAAATTTTTTCTCTTTGGATAATAACTTCTAAAAATATTGCTGCAATTTGCAGCACTATGCAACAACAATGAAGTATCTTAGTTCTTCTATGCAGCAGCATCCTGAGACTATGCATGTGAACCTCTCCAAACTAAATGATTATGTGTGAAGGAATTTTCCTCTTTGGAAGAGGAGGAATATGCTCAACTGAATCAAGAACATAGACAACTGCAAGATGAAAATTGGGCCCATGTAGAGAAACTGAGATGAACTGATGAAAGAGAAAAAGTGCTTGAGAATTCGAACCATGAGAGGTAAACCCAAGCAACTAATATGTTGCAGCCTTGACCATCAAACCATGTGAGGTAAAATCAACTCCAATTGTTAGGAGCAAGTGTCCAAGCAAATGCATGATGTCTACATCTTTACTAGTACTGTGAGGAGATGAGCATGTGATCAAGTGGAAAGGTAGAGAAGTCCTGGGACCATGGAGAGCAAATTCTTGAGCTCCATAACCTAATATATATTCTAAAATATCCAATGATTCACAAAATTTAATATCAACAAACTCATGAGATAAAAATAACATCAAATCCACAGCAATAATTTTGAAAGAGACTTGAGGAACTTGATTTTTCACACCAAAATTGATGAGAACATCTACAAGCATGACTGGAGGATCTTGAAACATAAAATTCGAACCAAATAAGGTCATATTAGATCCAAATAAGGTCATATCAGATCTAAGAGTGTGGAACAAAGGTTCCAAGTTCTCCACTGAGATGGTAAATGCACAATTTTCTTCTTCTTCAATAAAACTCTGAGTATTGATGCAAGCAATCATGTAGGAAGTTGTTGGAAGTTATAGATGAATGAGAGTGAATGGATCACTCCTAAAATCTGATATTTCTTCCAAAACATCCAAATTATTAATTTTATGCACACCAACAACAACATTAGAGAGAGATAAATCAAATTCCTCTTCATTTTCTGAAGTAATCACTTGTAAACTTTGCACATAATTTAAAATAGAAGAATCAATAAGAATGCTTGAGTAGAATGGAATGAGAATTTTATTCAATAACATAGATTTGAATGTCTATTCTAAATCATTTATATGTGAAGATGAAATATCAGAGATCTCATAAACTTCCAGAGCAGCAGGAGAAGGAGTCACTCCAAGTAGACTTTATTCAATTCGAATTGATTGTGTTGAAGATTATGCTTCTTCTCCATATTGAAAAAATCCATTAGATAGAATAGATGATGAGAATTTTGAATAAAGAACTCTTGTGGTGTTGGTTGTTCCCTCCAAATTGCTATAATGATCCTCATTGTGCTTGCCAAGGGTTCTATCCAATTCTGCTTAGTGATCCTTTGGGTATTCAACGGAATCAATAAGGTAGAGCAAGCTTGGAGAAAAGGCCAGACATATTGTTCCAAAAGATCTATCACCATCATTTTTTCGGTCATTCTCATCTTCATAAGACTCTTTACCAAGTGCAATAGATACCTCATAGAGGCCTTGTCTCTTTAGAGATGAAATCATCTTCAATTTCCACTCTGAATATCTTGTGAATGGAGTAAGAAGAGGAACTGATAATATCGAATGCATATTGAAGTTATACCTACAAAATTTCACTACAGAACAAAACAATTCACAATCATATGTCATTTCAATCCTTTTCATCACTCCTCGATAAACATCTCTAGAAAGAATCCATAAAGAGAAAGGCTATCATTCCAGGATTTATGTGGAAACTCAGCTGCTTATGGTGTACAATGGATATCGGACAAGACTTGTTGCTATCCTGAATAAGGCTATGATACCATGTTAAATTATTGAACCATTGATCTACAGGAAAATGAGAGAAATTGAGAGGGGAAATTTGCAGTGGAATATCAAGAACAATGTACACTAAACAAGACAAATTTGAGACAAATATGATAAGAATTGACCAGTAAATTACAACATTAATATTCATTAATCTAACTATAATACAATGGTGTTATAATAAGGAGAATTCAAATCATGTGGATAAGATTCGAATCTACCAACTAAACCCGACTGGATGGCTAACTCATTGTGTCTAAACCATTGCATGGGAGCCACTAGTCTAACTCATGATGCCTAAATTAGTCTACAATAAATTAAAATAGTTAAACTAGTTAAACTGATGAGGTAGGTGGAAAAATGCACCACTTCCCGATGCATCCATGCAAAACTAGCACTAGACTAAGTAAGAGTGATTTAACTGATTGTAACTGGAGGTTGAATCAACATAACTTCCTACCTACCACAACCAAATCATGGAGGCTACTAGTGGCACTCAAAGTGGGTCCTAGAATGTAGGGATTATCATCGGTGACACCAGTGGCACTAGTGGCACCAAACTCTAGCAAATGACTCCTAAGTTAGGAAAGATGATCAATTAGGCTATATATGGACAATGGAAGATTATATAATCCTAATAGACAAGATGTGTGGGAGATAGTTCAAAGTGGTTATGTAGAACCAACAGATTTGGAAGCATATGATAATCTCACACAAGCAGAGAAAGATTTCCTAAGGGAATAAAGAAAGAAAGATGGAAATACTTTGTTCTAAATACATCATCCATGCATTAAAGCATACTCCTAAGAGTAGTGGCAGCAATAATCACCAAGCAGGAATGGGACACATTGGAAACCACCTATCAAGGTTTGGACAAGGTAAAGACTTCTAAGTTGCATATTCTTAGAAGAGATTTTGAATCCCTGTTGATGAAAGACACGGAATCCATAGACTTTTTCTACATTAGATTTTTTGGTCTAATAAATCAATTGAAATCTCATGGAAATAATATAGCAGACAAAAGGGTTGTTGAAAAAGTTCTTAGAAGCATTCCTCATAAATTTTAATCCTTGGTCGTGACCTTGGAAGAAAATAAAGACATGTCGGTGTTTACCATTGATGAGTTGCAAGCTTCACTCATCAATCATGAACACATAATCAATTGATCAAATACATCATTGAAAGGTTCATTTGGAACACAATCGTCTAATAAGTCGTGGTAGAGACAAGGGTAGATTTAATTCCAGAGGCATAGAAAGAATTTTTTCCAGAGGAAGATGCAACAACAGTCCCACGAATGTCACTGGTAGATGACAAAATCAGAACCCAAGTCATCCAAGTGGTCATAAGTTTGATAAATAAAAAATTCAATGTAATTATTATAAGAAATTTTGTCATTATGCATATGAATGTAGGAACAAGGAGTATGACCAAGAAGGGAAAGCCAAAACCAATCGACCAACACCAACAACTTGTCGAGCACAATTTTGTTGGCATGTTAATACTAGAAGGTAAAAATACTAGAAGGTAACTTCTTTTCTTTCTGAAATTTCTATTCTTTTTACAGTAAGAAGGTTTGGAAGAAAAAATCTTAACGCATTTGCTTTGGTTTTGTGTAAGAGCGGTTACGGCTAAGACTCGTCCTCCCAAAGATGAAATGAAGGAGTTTTCTTGAAAAGCTATGATTTTTCGAGCTAATGTTAACTACAAAAAAAGACTTGGTAAGCCTCGGCCTTAGTACCTGGGGTTTCTTCCTTTGGCGATGTGTAGGGCTCTGCCGGTGATGGTAGAAGGAGCATTTAAAACAAGCATTTAGTCTGAAGGCTGTGACTTGTTTGGTTTAATAAAATACTTGTAAATGTCATATGGTCATTGGTCTATTATGTTAGGTTGTGTTTATGCATACTAGGGTTTTGCTAACTTATACGTTTTGAATCATCTTTAAAAAATCGACAGTGTTAAGGGAACTTTGGTACCGAGTTGTTTTGAAGGAATTCTTTGAAAGACTTGGACTGTTGGGTTCTTATACGATGCAATTTTTTATATTTGAAGTCTATAATGACAATTTAAAGTTCCTTTTTGTTGTTTTTACCTGTATCTGGTTAAACATTTTATGAAGGAAGATAAAGGATCCCTCTGTCCTAAGAAATCTATAAATTTGATTTTGTTTTTAAATTGTAGTTATTATATGAAAATCATATGTGAATGATAGTTCTTAGGTTTTCTTTACTATAACGATTTGCATTTACGTATTAACAAAAGGAAACAATTCTCCTTGGTTACAGGATTTGGCTTGGTGACCGGGGTAAAACTGTGTAAAAAGATTTAGAATAATTTAATTTATTTCTTTTACTCTGTTATTTTATATGTAATAAACAGAGTATACCATGTTTATGTATAAATTCAATTTAATTTAGGGCGATTATAACTTAGATATAACATTTATATATTGAAATATTTGGAAGAGTGAGGGTTTGGAAATAAATTGAGAATACTTTAATCTTAAAAGGAAAAAGGAAAAGAAGAACTGGTTAGACAGGTTCCTTGTTTAGGGTTTTGACCCAAATAAAAATAAAGTAATTTCCTTTTAATTTTTACTCTGCATTGTTTGTTGTTTTTTTTACTATTTATTAAATAAAATTTGATGTTGTACACTATTACTGCAATTAACATATATGTTATCTGTAAAACCTAAATTATTACTATAATTTTGTTTTACTATTTATATAATCTAAAGTTGTTCAATTTGCATTCTTTCCCTATTATGTATTAGTTAATAATTATATATTAGTTTAAGCCCTAGAGAAGGTTACTTTCACTATGTTTAAAATGAGCACAGTTTCAAAAACTATGTAAGGGTTTTTAGTATACATTCTTTAAAGTATTTATGATTATAATTAAACAAGTGCTTTTAACTAACGACAAACTTTTGAAATTGAGGAAATTTTCCTTTAAACATTCCTAACAAGATTATTAGTAGAAAGTAATTCGTTCATTCGAATACACATTTAAACATAATCTATTTACCTTTGAACAATAAGAGATTTAACTATTTAATTTTAAAAATAAATGAATCAGTCATATAAATACTTCAACTCCTAATTCATACATTCCAATTACTATGCTTGCATAGAGAAAATTAAATAGCATTTAGAACCTGGTAATATAGTAGAGGAGACAACAGCCTAAGGAGCCCATTCCACCCAACCAAATTCCTGAAGATAGCTTAGAAGCTATGCTTAGGAGCCCCAAGCCTATCTACTGGTCCACCTGGTTGAAAGCACTGGGTGAGAGAATGGGTTATGAAACCCCTGCAACTCGACAGAGTAATAAGCAATAATAATTCTACCTATAGCAATAAGAACTCAACCAAAACAACTGCACTAGTTCATTAAATCATCATTTTCACCCTCTAATCTTCTGCTTTCCCCCTCCATCGAATATCTTGTCCACAAATTTCGCTCAGAAATTTCACAAGTAAACATTGAACAACCTCACCTGAATTCGATGGGTAGTTTATAAGCTTGCGTAGGTCTTTTGGGTCATTTTTTTTCACTTAATGAGCCACCTGCTCTTGTTCCACTTTCTTAGGGAACATGACCACCAAAATAGGGAAGTTGCATCTTACAACAGCTAGAAGTAGTTTGAGGATGCTGCCAAGTTTCAATCTACTCTCAACCCAGTCTATTCCACCAGGTGGCTAGTAGACACTCATTTAACAGCCCCCTTAAGCTATTGTCTCATCTTTTATTTATTAATTAATAAATTATTCAGCATAATTAAATACAATCATCCCTGACCCCACTTGGTTAATAATTACAAAATTTACAATAAATTTAAAGTTTAATGTCTTCTTAAACATAAAATATTTTTGCAATTTGGGGTATGTGACATACATACCCCCTTAAATAAAACATTGTCCACGATTTTATTTTATTCGTCGTCCTCAGAGCTGCCCTATAACAGAATTCGATATGCTGCCCGCATATGACTCTCCAATTCCCAAGTTGCTTCTTTTGGACTAAGGTTCTTCCATTGCATCTTCACCTGTCCAATGGTGCAATTTCGAAGAAACATATTCCTCTTGTCGAGGATACAATACGATTCCACCAGAAAATCTCCTTCGGGTTCCACCTGCACATCATTCCAATTTATAACATGAGTAGTATCATGTACATATCTTTTTAAAACAGAGATATGAAAGACATTATGAACTTTCAGATTTGGTAGTAAAGCTAGTTGGTATGCCACATGTCCCATTCTGGACAATATTTTGAAAAGCCCACAATAACTGGGTTCAACTTAGCACAGCTTCCTAACTTTACGAAACTCTTTTTAGGCCTTACCTTTATGAAAACATGTTCACCCACCTGAAACTCTTTCTGTGTTTGTTTAAGATCCGCTTGACTTTTCTATCTATCTTGTGCAACTTGCAAATTACCTTACGCATGCTTTACAATTAACTCCATCTCCTTTAATAGCTTAGGTCCTAATACTAACTTGTCAACTGGGTTATTCCATGAGATGGGAGTATTGCACTTTCTACCATACATAATTTCGAATGGGATGTATTTTGCTAAAGCTTGGTAGTGGTTGTTATACGCAAACTCAACCAAGTGTAAGTAATCCTCCCATTTACCTAGTTGTTCTCTAACACACATCCTTAGCATATCTTCCAATATTTGATTCACCCTTTCAGTCTGTCAATCCATCTGCGGATGAAAAGATGTACTAAAATTTAAAGTAGTATTCAAACCTTTAAATAGAGACTTCCCAGAAATTTCCCATAAACTTAGGGTCTCTATTAGAAATTATAACCTTTGCTATCCCATGTAAACGAAATATTTGTTTCATAAATATTTCAGCATTATTAGTAGCCTTGTGGGTGGTTTTTACTTGTATAAAATGAGCCGCTTTACTGAGTTTATCAACAACTACCATAATCAAATCATTCTGATTTTGATTTCTAGGTAAACCTATAATAAAATCAAGATTGATTACTTCCCATTTCCAGCTAGGGATGGGTAATGACTGTAATAAACCGACTGGATGCTGGTGTTCAGCCTTAACCTATTGACATTCAAAGCACCTGGAAATATATTCTTCCAACTCATTCTTCATATTTGGCCAAAATAATCTTTCCGTAACATGGTTACGGTCTTTTGATAGCCAGGATGTCCTAAGTAAGGAGTATTATGTATTTCATTTAAAATCAACAGATAAATTTTAGGTATATATAGCCTATTTTTATAAAGTATTAATCCTTTATCATTTAGACTATACCCTATATTTTAACTTTCAGTTAAATTTTCTGACACTTTAACTTGTAATTTCTGATAATTTTCATCCAATTTTACTCCTTCTTCAAGCTGATACTCTAAATCAGTTTTATAAGTATTGATTGCTGACATGGAATTCAATCTTGTATTTCTACTTAAATCATCAATGACTTTATTTTCTTTTCCATTAATATGTTGGATCTCAAAATTGTACTAGCTAAGGAAAGCTAGCCACCTAGCTTGCCTTTCGTTTAAATTTGGTTGATCTAACAGATATTTTAAACCCTTATTATCTGTTATTAACAAATTTTCTTTCGATTAAGTGATGGCGCCACATATTTAAAGCATGTATAATGACAACGAACTCTAAATCATAAGTAGAATAGTTTTTTTCATGGATTTTAAGTTTCCTAGACTCATATGTTATTACGTGTCATTCTTGAGTCAAGACCCCACCAAGACCATCGTTGCATGCAACAGTGCATACAACAAATTCCTTATTAGGATCAACAATTCTTAAGATTGGTGTAGTAGTTAATAATGTTTTTAATTTCATAAAACTTTCTTCACATTTTTTATCCCACTCGAATTTCTTTCCTTTCTTTTGTAAAGAAGTTATGGGGTTTGTGATTCTTGAGAATCCCTCAATAAATCATCGATAGTAACCGGTGATCCCCATGAATGACAACACGTCAGTCACATCCTTTTGGACCGACCATTTTTCAATTGCATTTATCTTTTCTGGATCAACCGAGATCCCCTCTTTAGTTGAAACATGACCCAAGTATTGTATTTTATCTTTAAAGAAGTTACATTTACTAAACTTAGCATAAAACTTATGTTTCCTTAACACTTGTAAGACAATTTTTAAATGTTCCTCATGTTCTTCTTTAGACTTAGAGTAAATTAAAATATCATCAATAAAAAAAACTACAAATTTATCGAAATATTTATGTAATACATTATTCATTAAACACATGAAGACAATCGAGGCATTAGTGAACCCAAATGGCATGACAACAAACTCATAGTGACCATATCTGGTCCTAAAATTTGTTTTAAAAATATCTTCATCTTTGATTCGAACTTGATGATAACCAGATCTTAAATCAATCTTTGAAAATACTATTGGTCCGCGCAGCTGATCAAACATATCATCTATGCAGGGAAATGAATATATATTCTTAATTGTCATTTTATTAAGTTCAAGGTAATCAATGCATAAGCGTAGAGTACCATCCTTCTTTTTAACAAAAATGATAGGTGCTCCCCAAGGAGACACGCTTGGTCTTATATACTTTTTATCAATAAGTTCCTTTAATTGTTATTTTAATTCATTAAGTTCTAAGATATTCATCTGATAAGGAACTTTTGAGTTTATCACTGCACCAGATACCAACTCAATAGTGAAATCCAATTCCCTTTTCGGAGGCAGTCCCGAAATTTCTTCTGTAAATACATCCAAATACCCCCTCAGGATTGGAATATCCTCCAGTTTTAGTTTATCTTCATAATTAATATATTATTCCTCGGTTACAGTTATAGCAAAAGATTTACATCCTTTCCAAACAACTCTCTTTAGCTGCAAGGTAGAAATTTTCCTTATTGTTGTTTTCCTAGGAATTCCTGTTACGATTACTATTTCTCCTTCATTATTTACACATGTAAACATTTTATCAAACCAATTCAAGACTACTCTATGTTTTTCTAACTAGACCATACCAATTAATACATAATAAGAGGCTAATGTAAGTACATTTAACTTTACAGAAGTTTCAAGTTGATTCATAAACAAAGTACAGTCTTTTACAAAATCAATCACTTTTCTTTTTGCTCCTGTAGCTAGTTGAACCAGCCATGACTTTGTAAACGTTTCTACTGGTAAATTGCATTTTTCTACTAAACTAGGAGAAACATAACTTAGGCTAGCCCATGGGTCAATTAAGATAGTAATGGGTGTTTGATTCAGCTTACCTTCTACTTCCACCATGGAAGTTTGATAATCAACCTGCCTGTTTTCTAGCGCCGCGTTGATCCTGGGAATCCCCCCTGCTAAGTCACCAATAATAATCTCTTCCTACACTGTATGAATGTTCCTGACAGTCTTTTTTCTGTTAGGGTACACTGATGTGTAGTGAGGTCTATTACAATCCCAACATTTTATTGGTTCTTTACGTTCATTATTCTTAACGTAGTTGGTGTGATTATTAGCAGGTTCTTTATTTTTAGGGCCATTAGAGTTTGTCTATGAGTTACCTTTATTTCCTTGAAAATTCTTATTAAGAAAATTACGTGCAATATTATTCCCAAAATTTCGATTAGGTGTGAAACCCTTCTTTTTATGTTCAAAATTATTAGACCTCTTGGCCTTCCAGTTTGGCATGTTTTCCCTTTTTCAGTTCTGCTCATAGCATAAATTTTCCTTTTGCATAGCCTCTTCAAGGGTTTTAGGATTATCATATTCAACTCTATCTTTAATGTGAAAAGGTAAACAACTCAGAAAACGCTACACCTTGGGATTCTCATCAACAATGTAAGGCACATAACGTAGTAAACTTAAAAAATTAGTGTTTAATTCTTTCATGTTCATAGTTCCCAACTTCAATTCATAGAACTCTTTAGCTCGATCTTCATAATAATACTCCAACAGAAACTTATTTTTAAAGTATTTTTTAAAGGTACTCCAGTTAATATTCTTTTCCTTTATACCTTTTACTCGTTTTAAATCCTGCCACCAGATATCTTCCTTTCCAGTTAAGTTGTAAATGACCATTCTAGATTCTAACTGGTTGGAGTAATTAGAGATTTGGAAGTACTTCATCATTCCAAACATCCATGCTTCGACTTCCTCCCCTTTCTCTGTCTCACTATTGAAAGTGGGTGGTTTTATCTTCTTAAATTCCCATGAAATTTCCTCATAAGGATTATATTTTCTTTTTCTAGAATGATAATTATCCTCACTACTTTCACTGGAATACTGGTGATTCTTCCTGTGTGAGTCACCATAAATTTCATAGGATGAACTACTTTCAATTTTAGACTCTTTGGAATTTTTACTTTTATGTTGGTAGGACGTATTTTTAGATCCTATCTATTTATATTTCCCTTCACTCTGAAATTTTTCCATCAATATCTGGTTCAGCTCCTCTTGAACTCTTAGAATACTTTCATTCTCTTTTTTAATTGTTTCCATTTCAGTTTTTAATTCTTTAACAGTGTGTAATAGTTCAGAGGAATTGTTAGTTATTTCTTCCTTAACATGTTCTTTTCTAGAATTACTTTGTTGATTAAATGGGGACCCTTCATCTGCATATTTCTCGAGTCCTTCCACACCTGCAACTCTAGTTCAGAAAAATTTAATGGTAACAAAATAATAAAAATAATAATAAATTAGTATGCATGCACTTCATTTATTGTTTGTTTATGCAAGTTGAGCCACTTCATGCCTAGTGTCTGAATGTGTGCTCTGATACCATATGTAAAACTCCCAAAATTTCATAAAATTTAAAAAAAAACTTGCGACAATTAATGTTTACAATTATCACTTAAGAGAGTAACTTAACTGCTAACAGTTAACATTCTAAATTATCAATTCTAGATACTATAAAAAAATCGTTATACTTTCTTTGCTAACAGCAATGTCATGAAATATCGATCTATAATGTAAAATATTTCAAGAAGTAAAGTGTTGAAAACAACTGTTTAAATACTAGCGGGTGCAAAGTAATAAAGTTTTGTTTCTTTTTTACTGAAGGAACTTCTAGTTATGATGAGGCTTACTTAGCTCATTGAAGCTAATGTAGTGAAATGATGATTCTTGTTACAGGTATTTTTACATGTAATTTGTTTTATTTCCAGTTTCAGGATCGAGATTAATTATCCCAACCGCAAAAGTAAAATGCTAGAATATCTATTTAAATTAAGGCTTTGATAAATGAAGGTATTGCAAAACCTGTTCCTTTCTATAACTTGAATTTGGTATGTTAAAACAGTCATTTAAGATTTACGTTTGAAACCATCTTTTTCTAGGATTAAGAACATAATGGTTTTCTAGTTTCATTTAATGACATATATATTTAAAATTACAAAGAAAATTATATAGAAAAATATAAGCTTAAACCCAAACTGTAAATATAATCTCTAAGTGTTATGTTAACCCTATCATTGAAATGCAATAGCACCATAATTCCATATGCATCGTTATAGTATAACATATTGAGAGTTAAACTTACAATACTGAATTAAATATGCAAAAGAATTAATATATGCATAGTATAAACATATGCCAAAGTATTAACATATACATATGCAAAAATAATGATATATGCAAAATATTAACATATCCATAGTATTAACATATGCCAAAATATTAACATCTGTTTATAATGCAGGATAACCGATGCCATTCGGGACTATAGAGTAAACCCATACTATTGATGAGGAAGTGGATTCCATGCATGAATAATTCATTGGTTAGGGTTTTAAAAGTATAAACCCTAATTATAGTTCTGACCAATGACCTTAAACTTCGCTTATTCTCCATCTTTTTCACTGGTTCGAGGGTAGAGCTGACAGGCTCATGGACCCTTGGGCCTCCATTGCCAAATTTGAACCTTTAAGAATGTAAACACCTTTTAAAGTCGAGCTATACTCTTTGGCCTTCGTAGAGTCACTATTGGAGACAAGTCTTGTCGGTAGTCTTCCTGGTTCGCGTTACGGTAATTTCTTGGATTCTACTTGTGGCATTTACAGTATTGCTTTCTCACTTCGTGTCGTGGTCTTATACTGAGAGTTTCTCTCAATCGATGGCTCGATACTACAATTCCTTTGCCAGGGTTTGAATGGGTTTCAAAAGGAATCCATACTATGGCTGTGACCATAAAAATACTAGAAGGTAACTTATTTTCTTTCTGAAATTTCTATTCTTTTTACAGTAAGAAGGTTTGGAAGAAAAAATCTTAATGCGTTTCCTTTGGCTTTGTGCAAGCGCGACTACGGCTAAGACTCATCCTCCCAAAGCTGAAATGAAGGAGTTTTCTTGAAAAGCTACGAGTTTTCGAGCTGATTTTCACTACACAAAAAGACTTGGTAAGCCTCAGCCTTACCACTTGGGGTTTCTTCCTTCGGTGATGTGTAGGGTTCTACTAACGATGGTAGAAGGAGAATTTAAAACAAGCAATCAGTCTTAAGGCTGTGACTTGTTTGGTTTAATAAAATACTTGTAAATTTCCTATCACCGTTGCTCTGTTATCTTAGGTTGTGTTTATGCATACTAGGGTTTTGTTGACTTATACGTTTTGAATACTATTTAAAAACTTGATAGTGTTAAGGGAACTTTGGTACCGAGCTGTGTTGAAGGAAGTCTTTGAAAGACTTGGTTTGTTGGGTTCTTATACGATACAGTTTTTGATATTTGAAGTCTATAATGAAAATTTAAAGTTCCTTTTGTTGTTTTTACCTATATCTAGTTAAATATTTTATGAAGGAAGATAAATGATCACTCCGTCGTAAGAAATCTATAAATTCAATTTTCTTTTTAAATTGTAGTTATTATATGAAAATTATACGTGAAGGATAGTTCTTAGTTTTTCGTTACTATAACGATTTGTATTTACGTATTAACAAAAGGAAACAATCCTCCTTGGTTACAGGGTTTGGCTTTGTGACTTGGGTAAAACTGTGTAAAAAGATTTAGAATAATTTTATTTATTTATTTTATTCTGTTATTTTATATGTAATAAACAAATTATACCCTGTTGAATTCAATTTAATTTAGAGCAATTATAAATTAGATATAACATTTATATATTGAAAGATTTGGAATAGTAAGGGTTGGAAAATAAATTGAGAATACTTTAACCTTGAAGGAAAAAGGAAAATAAGAACTTGGTTAGACATGTTTCCTTGTTTAGGGTTTTGACCCAAAGAAAAATAAAATATTTTCCTTTTAATTTATACTCTGCATTGTTTGATGTTTTTTTTTTTACTATTTATTAATTAAAATTTGATGTTGTACAATATTACTGCAATTAACATATTTGTTATTTGTAAAACCTAAATTATTACTATAAGTTCTTTTTATTGTTTATATAATCTAAAGTTGTTCCATTTGCATTATATCCCTATTTTGTATTAGTTAATCATTATATATTAGGTTAAGCCCTAGAGAAGGTTATTTTCACTATGTTTAAGATGAGCACAGTTTCAAAAACTGTGTAAGGGTTTTTAGTATACATTCTTTAAAGTATTTATGGTTAGAATTAAACAAGTGTTTTTAACGAACAACAGACTTCTAAAATTGAGGAAATTTTTCTTTAAACATTTCTAACAATATTATCAGTAGAAAGTAAATGTTCAGATTTATGCACATCTTAACTTGATTTATTCATCACTCTTAAATTTGCCTAGTGTACTAGAGTACTACCTCTTCGGGGGTGTGGAAAAATACAGCAAGGAATTTTCTTTTATTCTCTAACAATATTTAAAACCCTAATTCGTTCATTCGAATACATATTTAACCAAAATTTATTTACCTTTGAACAATAAGAGATTTAACTATTTAATTTTAAAAACAAATGAATCAGTGATATAAATACATCAACTCCTAATTCATACATTCTAATTACTATGCTTGCATAGAGAAAATTAAAAAACATTTAGAACCTGGTAATATAGCAGAGGAGACAACAACCTCAGGAGCCCGTTCCACCCATTCCTAAAGATAGCTTAGTAGCTAGGCTTAGGACCCCCGAGCCTGTCTACTGGTCCACCTGGTTGAAAGCACTAGGTGAGAGAATGGGTTATGAAACCCCTGCAACTCCACAGAGTAATCAGCAATAATAGTTATGCCTATAGCAATAAGAACTCAGCCAAAACAACTGCACTAGTTCAGTAAATCATCATTTTCACCCTCTAATCTTGTACTTTTCCCCTCCATCGAATATCTTGTGCACAAATTTCACTCATAACTTTCACAAGTAAACATTGAATAGCCTCAGCAGAATTCGATGGGTAGTTTATAAGCTTTCCTAGGTCTTTGGCAGGGATAATTTTAGGGGCATATTTTAGCCAAGTGGGCTATTTTTCCATGTTTTTCACCCAAAAAACATTCGTATTTTTCATTTTTTGAACCCCTGTTTTGCCCCATTTTGATGGAGTCAAAATTTTTCACCCTAAAAATTGCCAAATTATAATATAAACGATATAAAATCCTTGGAAATTAAAATATTTTTTTTAAAAATATCGCCAATCATTTTATAGTTGGGGTTTTAAGAATTGGTAATATTCACCAACATTTATACACTTTTAAATAAGTATGGTTCCTTAAAATCATCCCTGGTCATTGGGGTCAGTTATTTTTACTTAATGAACCACCTACTCTTGTTCCACTTTCTTGGGGAACATGACCACCAAAATAGGGAAGTTTCCATTTGCAATAACTAGAAGTAGTTTGAGGATGCTGTCAAGTGTCAATCTGCTCTCAACCCGGTGTATTTCAACATGTGGCCAGTAGACACTCATTTAACAACCCCCTTAAGCTGTTGTCTCATCTTTTATTTATTAAATAATAAAATATTCAACATAATTAAATACAATGATCCTTGACCCCATTTGGTTAATAATTACAAACTTAACAATAAAATTAAAGTTTAATGTCTTCTTAAACATAAAATGTTTTTGCAATTTGGGGTATGTGACATATGATCCTTACAATTTTCAATGCTTAGGCTTAAACAAGTGGTTTTAGTAGAATAGTCATATTTGATTATTACAATGTCCAAATTGAATAACACAAGTGTGATTGGATGCACAATGAAGTCACTAGGCCATGCAAATACGGTGGAGAGGGCCCACTAGAGGTAATGGCATGCCAGGAAACCAACCAAGTCAATGCCTTGTCAATCCGACCTCCGGTTACTGAGTTATGTGGAGTTGAAAGTCGCATGAAAATGTCGTTCAGGGACACTTAGTCACTCTCGGTCTGGGAGCGAAAAACCAAACAAAGCAGCAAGATTACATGTCGTTGGCTCTGACATGTGTGTATGGAGAATGCCAATATGGGAAGACTACCAAGACTGGCACAATGGAGTATTTTACAAAGTTGACCCACCAATGTGAGAGTTGCATTGAAGGAAACTAAGCAAAACCCTAGTTTACGAAACCAATGCACAATGAAGTCACCGGGCCATGAAAACATGGTGGAGAGGTCCCACTAGAGGTAATGGCATGCCAGGAGACCAATGGAGTTGATGGCTTGTCGATCCGACCTCCAGTTGCCGAGTGATGTCAAGTTGAAAGTCGCTTGAAAATGTTGTTCAGGGACACTTGGTCACTCTCGGTCGAGGAGAAAAAAAACAAACGAAGAAGCACAATTGCATAATGTTGGTGTTATACCAAAATCTCGTCATCGTCATGTTATGAGATAGGTATCCCCTTGACTGCTCCAATCCCTCAAAGTTTTCCCTAGAGAAATGAAGGAATAAATTAACCCCTTGTAATTTTTCCCTCTTTTGAGCTGGTAAAGCTCTTTCCCCATTAACCAAAAGTGTTACCCAAGAAGAAAAGATCCAGCACCGCTCTTGATACATGAGAAATGACAAGTTCCACCACTGTTTCCCTTACTTAAAAAAGAGGTTCCCCCTTATCACCACCTATTTGATTCTTTGTAGAAGCAGTGCTCAAGTTTTGAAGGAAAAGAGAGAAGCTTCGAGAGGATTCTCAAAGCTATCCTCCATGGAGCCTCATCCCTATGGTTTAGGACCAGCTAGAAATCGAGATCCTCCCTTTCAGGATCTAATATCCGCCTCACCCATGATATCCTAAACCATACCTATCCTCCCATGCCTTTAAATACTGGCTCAACCCCCATGGGAAAAAGGAGGCAGAATTGTGTTTCATACCCAAACTCTGTCAAAATCATTCTTGAATCTTTGGAGGAAAGGTGAAGTTAGAGGCAAGGATCCATTGGAAGGAACTCTCAACACCAAGGCATGAAGGTTGTAGTCTCTCCAATAATTGTTAATAAAGAATATTTTCTCTTTCCCATATATGTTGTATCATATGTATGTATTGCTTGATTTCTTGGTCACAAGCATAGATCTAGTTGATTATATTTTATGCTTTCATTCTTTGCTTGTTGTTTTCCATCTTTTACAGGTTCTTCTGCGACGATAGTGAGGACAACCTTTGAGAGAAGCATCATGGTGATCCATTAAAGTGATTAACCATATCTAGGGAGAGTACAGCATTCTGTGTTTGTGTTTTGTTCTAGATATGAACCATTCAGACTAGGGAACCGGCTCTTGTCCGCAGGAGGTGTGTATTTCTGGCTAACAAAATTGGCGACTTCGTTAGGGATCTACTTTGAATTCTGGATCATTGGTAAGTTGAAACCTCCACCTTCATTTTCAATTTCTAGGTCTACTTTTCCATTCATAGATCTGTAGATCTGCTTTGAAGTTTAATTGTTTTTCCTATGTCTGCCTTTGGATCTTCATATTTTTGGTTCATTGGGTTTTATGGTGATTATTTGGGTTCATTTTTATGTCTGTAACTTCCTTTTCTGTTTCTTTTTTATTTTTCAAATCGCCATCTTTGGCACCACTCTTGTGCTTTGTTATAAGTGTGGTTCTGGAGCTGTCACCACTCTTCGTCTGTGTTAAAGAAGCGGTGCCACTGCCCTTTTTCTATGTCCAAGAAGCGGTGCTAGACCTTGTAACACCCTGGTGTGAATCTGCAAGAAGTGGTGCCACCTCTCTTTTGTTGTGTATAATAAGCAGTTCCACCTCTCTTTTGATGTGTACAAGAAGTAGTGCCACCTCTCTTTTCCTATGTGCAAGAAGTGGTGCTCAGGCTGGTAACTCCTTGCTCAACACCTGTAGAAGTGGTGCTAGGTATTCTTCTTAGCCATGTTTAGTGTTTGATTCTTAAATGCCTACTTTGGTATTTGAGATGCATGCTTCAGATAGTTACAGTTGTTGTTTGAACTTTGCAATTCATTTTTGAACCAAAAACTCAACGAAAAATCAAGAATCCATAGTTATTCTCAAGAATTTTGATTGATGTTGGTCTTTTAAAGCTTCATAGTTGGATTTGAATAGAACTTGGTTTTATTAGATCTCTAATTTATGTCTTCTTTGATAGAACAAGAAAATATTCATTTCAGTTTTCTTCATTTGTTATACATAATTTTTGTATGTTTTTTCCTTTTTTCATAAAGTTGTGGAAAAGTCCATATGAAATTTATTGTATAATTTTATGATTAGTTCATTCTAGCTTTAGTTGAAAATCTGAACACATTTTGTTTGTTTCAGTTAGGAACAGATCATATAAGTAACTTGTTTCATTGTTGTATGGGATTTATTCTATGTTTCAAAGGAGTTGATCCTCTCTCTCCCTTCCACATATTTTGCTTGCTTATTTAGTTTGAGTAGTGCTTGTTGTCTGTACAGTTAGTATTTTTTAGAAGAGAGAGATAGTTTTGTTACAAATTTATGGCTTTTCCTTCCAGGACTACCAACCAAGAGACTTCTTTACCAAACACACATTTTTTTTCCCCTCCATATGGGGATCTTGGTCCTCCTCTCATGGCTACGTTAAGCCCTCCTGGATTGACTATTGGATTACCTGTTTGGTTACTCTCTAGTCCAGTTATCCCATGTAGACCAAATGCTTCTGATCCTAATTATTCATCGCAAGAACATCAACCTCATGTTGTTCCCTCTCCTTCTTCACCAGATGTGTCTTCTCCCATTTCTCCCTCTTCGCTTCTTGAAATTTGTAGTACTAGTAGTCAAGTGGATAAGAAGAAGAAGAAAAGGAAGCTTAAGAAGAAGAAAAACAAAACAAAAAACAAGTCTCAACCAATCGCTCCTCCTAGTGTGGAGAATTTTGATCTGCACACCCAAAGACCGTGTAAGCCCAAATTCCCTTGTAGGCTTTGCAAGGGTGATCACCTTCTGAAATATTTTCATGGTTTGGTCCTAGTTTTAGAAGAGTGGTCTAAGGTTTCCTAACAAGACATGTCATCAACCTCTTGTCATCATGTTGATGATCCCCCATCAACCAGTGACTCTGTGGTTAAGAGTCAGAAGGGTAAATTCAGAAATACTTTTTTTCTATGTAAGGACATGCACTTTACTTACCTTTTTCCTTGCATGGATGAAGCTTCTAAGTTGTTGGAAGATATTACTGTTTCTTTTCAATGGCTTCCAATAGGTTATCATAAGTTGTCATTTGACATCCCATTGGTTGATAAAATGGCTGATCCAGTTCTAACCTCGGTTGATCCCACTCTTCCTTTGAAGAGTGAAGTTGAAGTGGTCAATTTGGTTTCATCCATAGTTGATCCCACTCTTCCTTTGAAGGGTGAATTTAAAGTGGTTGATTCATTTTCATCCGAGGTCGATCCCACTCTTCCTTCGAAGAGTGAATTCCAAGTGGTTAATCTGGATTCATCCATGATTGATCCCATCCTTCCTTTGAAGAGTGAAGTTAAAGTGGTCGAATCAATGTAATCTCCACCCGATCCCATTCTTTCATCAGAGAGTGTTAAGACTGAAGTAGTCACTTTGACCAAATGTTCGTCTTGTTCTTCTCTTACAAAAGAGAACGAACTGAAACCTGTTGAATTTTTCATGCTTCGTTCTAATTGTTCTCGACAAGAGGAAGTTTTGCCTGTTTCGATAGAACCCTCTCCGAGTAGTGAGGTTATTTCCTTTGACTAGAATAACCTAACAGAGCCTTGTCTTCATTCAAGTGTTCATTTCCAGATAGTTGTGAATGTTACTGCTAGGCAGATACTTCGCACTATTGTTGATGAAGGGGATTCTGTTAGTATTCTATCCTCAACTGCTTGGAAAGATTTAGGTTCTCCTCAGCATGTGCCAGCCACCGATCAGATACTGGCTTTTAATTGAATACCTACTACACCTTTAGGGACCCTTCCTTATTTTCCTATTACATTAGGAGCGAAAACTGTCTGCATTGATGTTATGGTGGTTCAAGATCCTTTATATTTTAATCTGCTCCTTGGACATGATTATGTTTATGCCATGAAATCCGTAGTGTCCACACTCTTTAGAGTTATGCATTTTCCCCATAATGGGAAGATTGTAGCCATTGATCAACTTTCCTTTGTCACACTTGACCATCGCATCATTGCTAGTAATCAAACTGCCTTGAATGTGCCTCATGTTCTTGTGATTCCTTCCCCTTCTTCTAATTAACTTCTTCCCATCATAGGTAAAATGGGGGGCATGGCTCTAGTCTATGGACATCATAATGGAGCTAAGCTGCTAGCTTTTATGAAATGGGGGAAACCTACCAACCTCTGGATATCATTTTGGGTAAGAGCAGGTTCGCGAGCATAGTTCTTATTCTGTGTCAAGCTTGTTAAAAAATGAAACAGGTTGGTGAGCATAGTTCCCATTTTGTGTCAATCTTGTTAAAAAATGAAACAGATGCCTATGAGAAAAGTTCCCATTATGTTTCAAGCTCGTTAAAAAATAAAACAGATGCCTATGAGGAAAGTTCCCTTTCTATGTCAAGCTCATTAAAAAATGAAATGGATCTCTTCAAGCATATTTTACCTTTTGGTTTCAAGCTTGCATAAAAATGAAACCATTCCTGAGCATAGTTCATTTTCTATTTCAATCTCGTTAAAAAATGAAGTATGTTTCCATAAGCATAGTTTACCTTTTGGTTTCAAGCTTGCATAAAAATCAAACCATGTTTCAAGCATAGTTATTTTCTATTTCAATCTTGTGTAAAAATGAAACAGGTCATTTTGAGCATACTTTATTTTAGTTTCGAGCTCGTTAAAACCATGAAACGACCCTTTGAGCATAGTTCTTTTTCTATGTCAATCTCATTAAAAAATGAATCAAATACCCTGAGCATCCTTTCAACTGATCTTCGAGCTCATTAAAAATAGTAAGATGGTGTTGAGCTTACTTTTCATTTTCCGCGCTCTGGTTAAAATATGAAAAGTGGTTTGAGCTTAGTTTATTACTTTTTCATGCTCTGGATTCAAACATGAAAAAGGTTAATGGAGTCTCCTTTAAGCTCTTTTCAAACTCCCTAAATATGAAAATATTGTCGAGTACTTGTCTTCTTCATACTCGTAAAAGTAATTGAAGAGTCGTCTCTCCGACAGTAGGTTATCTGTTTTTCTGTTTGGATGAACTATTTACGAAAAAGGAACACTCCAGCCAATCATGACTGGAAGAGTTCTCTAAGGTATTATTTTATAATTTTCAGGCATTAGGGACTAAATCATATGAAAAAGGACCCTTTCGAGTTTTCTTTAGTTTTTTTAGACTCTCTAAACATGAACTACACTGAGCTTTCTTTCATTGGACTCGTTAAATTAAACATTGAAAGACCCTTTTTTGGGAATGAACCCCTCCTTTCTCAGGTTCATAAAACATATGAGTTTGGACTCGTCACTTGATGAGCTACAATGAGTGTTTGTTACCCTCTTTGAACTCATAAAAATGAAAAGAGGCACTCATCAATCATGATGGGGAAATTAGGGTAAGGAAAATACATTTCATTTGCAATTAATGGCAGTTGTTAGTCACTTTTAAATATGGCACTTCTCTACATTTCATTTAGTCAATTAGGTATTCATTTTGTCTCTGAGTCAATCCAATTTCATGAGTTGTGCCACTCCTTTGAGCCATGTCCATTGTCGCATTGTGTTTCCACCTCGTCAAGTTAATGCTGCCAAGTCTTCAGTCATGCTGCCCGATGTTCAAAGGGAAGTCATGTTGAGATTTTACACCTGTAGTCAAACAACTTTTTTGAGTTAGTCATATGGTTACATCATACTCAAAATTACAGAACTTTGTTCCAAGTTTCATGTCATTGATGTGGGATTTATCATGGCCTTCCTTCGACGAGACTATTCCTATCGACATCAACTCATCATCCAAGAATTAGTCTTAGAAACAAAAAGATAGTACTTTGAGATCTGTATGCCTTAATGACAGATTTTCTTGTTTTTGACATAGGTTCACATCATTAACCTTTGATCAAAATATTCGACTGAGTGTTCGGCATCAGATCATCTATTCACACTTAGGAGATTGTACTATGGTACCTTGGGAATCATCGAGATTAATGGTGATCTCCCTTGCACTTGTTAACAGTTCAAATCATTGACCAGTAATCAAGTGGTTTCTACCATGTTCGACTTCAGATCATTGTAATCACATGGATAGAATCATACTTTGTGGAAGACAAGATGAAGACCCTAGGTATTTGTTAAAAGCATTCATAGCTTTCTCCGTAGGTTGCGATGGGGTATATTGTATGGAGTCCTAGAATGGATCCACATTTGTATGTCCGTGGCTATGCTTAGATTTGCATCTGTATGACAGATATCTACATTGTATGTCTGGTAGATATGTCCAAATTTGAGTCTTCTTTGCATGGATCTATGCCGTATTTTAGTAGCCATGACTTTTTGTATCTCACATGGATCTGCATTGTATTGGTTGGAAGCCATGTTGTGAGTCATTTGCGACATGTATCAAAATGTGTTGTAGAAATTTGGTGATGTTTGAGAAGTTTTGACCTTTGGACCTTTTCCTTGACACTATACCTTGTTCTTTCAAAGCATATTGCCTGTCATTTCCCTTAATCCATTATACTTTGGGGGGAATCTCTGTTATACTAAAATATAGTCTCCCTCATGATATGAGATAGGTATCCCCTTGACTTCTCTAATCCCTCAAATTTTTCCCTAGAGAAATGAAGGAATAAATTAACCCCTTGCAAATTTTCCCTCTTTTGAGCTGGTAACGCCCTTTCCCCATTGACCAAAATCATTACCCAAGAATCAAAGAGCCAGTACCACTCCTGATACCTAAGAAAAGAGAGGTGCCACCACTCTTTCCCTTACTGAAAAAAGTGGTACCCCCTTATCACCACCTGTTTGCTTCTTTGGAGAAGCGGTGCTCGAGTTTTGAAGGAAAAAAAGAGAAGCTTCGAGAGGATTCTCGAAGCTAACCTCCGTGGAGCCTCATCCCTATGGTTTAGGACCAGCTGGAGATCGAGATCCTCCATTTTAGGATCTAATCTCCACCTCACCCATGATATCCTCAACCATACCTATCCTCCCATGCCTTTAAATACTGGCTCACCCCCGATGGGAAGAAGGAGGAAGAATTTTGTTTCATACCCAAGCTCTGTCAAAATCATTCTTGAATCTTTGGAGGCAAGGTGAAATTATACGCAAGGAGCCATTGGAAGGAACTATCAACACGAAAGCATCAAGGTTGTAGTCTCTCCAATAATTGTTAATAAATAATGTTTTCTCTTTCCCATATATGTTGTATCATATGTATGTATTGCTTGATTTCTTGGTCACAAGCATAGATCTAGTTGATTATATTGTCTGCTATCATTCTTTGCTTGTTGTTTTCCATATTTTATAGGTTCTTCTGTGAGGATAGTGAGGACAACATTTGAGAGAAGCATCATGGTGTTCCATTCAAGTGATTAACTAGATCTAGGGAGAGTCTAGCATTCTGTGTTTGTGTTTTGTTCTAGATCTAAACCATTCAGACTAGGGAACCAGTTCTTGTCCGCAAAAGGTGTGTATTTTCAGCTAACAATTGGGTCTGACAAGTGTGTATGGACAATGTTGATATGGGAAAACTACCAATACTGGAACGGTGGAGGGTTTTACAGAGTTGACCCACCAATGCGAGAGTTGCAATGAAGTAAACTGAGAAAAACCCTAATTGACGAAACCGATGCACAATGAAGTCACTAGGCCATGCAAAAGCAGTGGAGAGGGCCCACTGGAGGTAATGGAATTCTAGGAGACCAACGGAGTCAATGACTCAACGATACGACCTCTCGTTTCTGAGTTATGTCAAGCTGAAAGTCGTATGAAAATGTCATTTAGGGACACTTGGTCACTCTCAGTCCAGGAGCGAAAAACCAAACATACCAACAAGATTGCATGCCATTGGCTCTGATAGATGTGTATGGACAATTATGATATGGGAACACTATGAAGAATGGAATGATGGAGGGTTTTACAAAGTTGATCCACCAATGTGAGAGTTGCATTGAAGGAAACTGAGCAAAACCCTAGTTTATGAAACTGATGCACAATAGAGTCACTGGGCCATGCAAATGTGGTCAAGAGAGCCCACTAGAGGTAATGACATGACAAGTGACCAACGAAGTTGATGGCTCATCTATCCAACCTCTGGTTTCCTATTTATGTCGAGTTGAAAGTCGCATGAAAATGTCGTTTACAGACACTTGGTCACTCTCGGTCTGGGAGAAAAAAAACAAACGAAGCAGCAATATTGCATGATGTTGGATCTGATAGGTGTGTATGGCCAATGCATATATGGAAACACTATTAATACTGGAATGGTGGATGGTTTTACAGAGTTGACCCACCAATGCGAGAGTTGCATTGAAGGAAACTGAGCAAAACCCTAGTTTACGAAATTGATGCACAATAAAGTCATTGGGCCATGAAAACATGGTGGAGAGGGCATAATAGAGGTAATGGAATTCCAGGAGACCAATGGAGTCTATGGCTCATCAATCCGACCTCCAGTTACTAAGTTATGTCGAGTTGAAAGTCATCGTTCAGGGACACTTGGTCACTCTCGATTCGGGAGTGAAAAGCCAAACGAAGCAACAATATTGCATTCCATTGGCTCCAACAAGTGTGCATGGCCAATGCAAATATGGGAACACTACCAATACTGGAACAGTGGATGTTTTTATATAGTTGACCCACCAATGCGAGAGTTGCATTGAAGGAAACTGAGAAAAACCCTAGTTTACAAAACTGATACACAAAGAAGTCACTAGGAAATGAAAACATGGTGGAGGGGACCCACTATAGATAGTGGAATTCTAGGAGACCAACGGAGTTGAGGGCTCATCGATCTAACCTCTGGTTGTCGAGTTATGTCGAGTTGAAAGTCACATGAAAATGGGGTCCATGCAACCCTGGAAATGGTGCATCGGCCCTGTAAAACCCAGTGTCGAACGACCAAGGGTGGATTTCCCATGGTGGCCATGCCAAAAACACCTATAGGAGCCAACGGAATTGAAAATAGACACACAGTTTGGGTTTTGGACCCCGACCTTGAATTCGCCAGGCGTCCCTGAAAAATTTTTGCAGGCCTACTACAACTCGCCATAGAACATTAACCAGGTATTCGATGGATGAACCATTGGTCCTATTTGGATTTTGGCATGGGATTATGAACAAGATGGCCTACCACCCATATCCACAAGACCTAGGAATTCCACCAAGCCATATTTTGAAAACTAGGGTTTCACCCCAGTGGGGTCCATGCAACCCTAGAAACGGTGCATCGGCCCTGCAAAACCCTATGTTGGGCGGTCGGGGGTGGCGTTCCCATGGTGGGCATGCCCAAACACACCTGCATGATCCCACGGATTTGGAAATTTCCACCCAGTTTGGTATGGGGACCTCGACCTTGAATTGGCCCATGAGAAAATAAGTAATGTACCTGGTTGAGATCTAGTTTGACATTGTCTGTAGATGGATGTTCATGCAAACAATCAAGTCTGTGAAGTGATAGACCACAGAACCTGGTCTGTAATCCACGAATCCATGCCCACTAGTTCTTCTTGATTTTCCATCTAGTGTAAGATATTCACCCTCAACCACCATTGAGCCAATAGGAATTTCATTTCCTTTATCGTCAATCAATGATCCGTTTAGGATTTTCTTACCTCGAATGCATCAAGCCAACCAATAATCCATGCCCCATTCATTGTCTTTCGATGCAACAACTGCATATATGTGTCCTAGCTGTACAATATATGAGATATGGTCATAGTCTGTTTAAATCAATGACTGACCCTCCTCTAAGTGGGTTGTTTCACCAACTATATGTGGGTCTACTGTAATTAACACACGATCCCAATCAGCAACCCAATCCATGCATTCGCATCCATCCCATTCACCACTGCTACAAGGGCTGCAAAAAGCAAGCAAGTTTCTGCACCCATATTTCAAATAGGGGGTTGTTTGAGATTCAAACCGAATTAAATCCATGTGTTCCTTACAGTGTGTCGCAACTATAGGAATGGGATCAATCTATGTCAACCACATGCCAAAAATTCCTTGCTGGCCTTCCTACCCGTATTGATGTATGTTTCACTTTAGTTCGGTCTGACATTGTTGCAGAGCACCATTGAACTATGGATTCTACATCTTTGATATGGGGGTTTTGGGTAAACCTCATCTCCTCCCTTCATAGTGCAGTCAGTGATGCATGCATCAGCCCCGTCATGCTTACCTTTGCTATGCCCGGTCTCAAAGTAGTTCCATATATGCGGCACATTATAAGTCTTATGTGACACACTCATCCATTGGAAGACTCAAAAATTTTCAAACTGGCCCACACAACCATCTGACCATATCTAATGTTGATCCATCTGTATATCTCCCTCCTTCAGGTGATCATAAAAAATTCAAAAAAAATGTTGCACATAATGCAGATCATGGCATATGTCATCACTTATGTAAAATTTTGTCTCCTTCTATATTATCCTGTTGTTAATGCTGCTCTCAAGGCCATGCCTATACTTAATATGTATCATGATGCTGACTTGGTCATAATGGTAGTATTGAATCTGAATTTCATTTTGTGGCTGAAGGGTGTAGTTTTCTACAAAATCCACAATTGACAATATGATCCCAATGGGAAATTTGTCCCTGCATTTTCTGTACTGCTCATCCTGCCATCGCGCTACATGCACATGTTGAACATACTACTCGGTTTTCTTGTAGAACTCCATAAAAAAATCACATACCCTTACCTGTTGCCATGAAAACAAGGGTCATATTAGAATGTGACCTTTAAAGAATGTATATGTAGAAACGGAACATGTAAGAGGAAAAACATGCAATAATCATTTGCACTTGTGACTTCACCAATGCAATATTTTTACTTTCCTTCGCACTATCTGATTGATAGGTTTTGTACTTGAACCTCTATATCTCCACGCTCATATTTCCAAATTGATGCTCATCACTTCCATGAATGCAATGGTTCAAAAGAGCAAAGCCACTCCACCTGTCCTTCATGCCTTGGACACATGGTGCTGATGATAAAATATCTCAATGCATTTGATGGTATTACAAATTCATTGCAACCCTGCTCAAGGTTAGTATGTAAATCACAAAATATTTGTTTATACGTGTCATAAAAATATTCATCTTCTACATGGTATATACAACAGCATGTGTTTAGATCAGTGCATATATGAGCGTACCATGGTTTACATTTCTCAAAGGACCTTTGGCCCAGGTTCAATTGTGTGTGCTCATTTCCAAATCTCTCATTGAGTTCAGTCTATGTTCTGTCAAGGAAGTGTTTGACGTGGGGTTCACGTTCAGTAGAACCTTTTCTCAGCCTTAGCACATCTCTTTGGTTAGATGAAGGTCTAGTATGATCATGCCAGAAATTTTGTTCTAAGTCCTTAACAATACCAATTAGTTTCATATCTCTACGAGGAAACCTACTGAAAAAATACCAACAATATTTTCCACCTGGAGTCTAAACATTTTCTCTTATAACAGAGTACTTCTAATAATTTTTCTATTTAATTTAAGTATGTGAGAAGTGTGTGAAAGGAGATGACGTTGCCATGTGGACTTGCTTACAATTGATTCTGATAACACACGATGATCCACACAAAGATATTTAGTACGATACGTCTTCCCAATCGCATTAAAAGTAGATTGGAGGTTTCTAACAATATGGTTGTTAGCCTCTAAACTTATAACCATATTTATGCCCAGAATAATCCTAACAACAACTAAACAATTTGACTTTAACAAGCATAGTAATAATTAACATTTACCTACATCGCCTTTGGATTTAAAATATTCCTTCATTAATTTGCTACATTTCCAATCGATAGTGTGTTTGGGAAACAAACGTTCAAGGTCTGACAGACAACTTTCATCCACATGGATACGTCTAGGAGTCCTTTTCTTGCAGTAGATAGTCAAGGTAGGGAAGGTGGACATGAGCTACGAATCCCAGGGCTTCTTTGTTGTAGTGATTTATTCACATGTCGGTCCATATTGGGAGTGTGCTTGACATGGTTGCAGTATTCTTGGAGATATTGCAAATTAATCATCGCTCCTAGGTCCAACGCTTGATACTCAACATCTCTCAATATACTTATGTCTTCAATAGCTTCAACATGGCTCATTGATGGATTGTTGGTTGGAGACTGTGTTGATGTCGAAACTTAAGTTGGGTCCATTGGATGCAACCGCTTCACCCGTGGTTCTGAAGTAGACGTTGTTATGTCATCAACTCTGTTAGGATCGGTCATAATATGAGTGGAAATGTCTGGACCATGTCTCACTCTCTCCAGTTCCAACATGTCCTTTTCTCTTACCTCATTTTCCTTTTCAATGGGCATATTCCTTGTAGTTTTTCTTGCTCTGTTACATTAATTTCCCATCTCCAAAAGTTTCTTTATCAAAACTATGAGGTTTATCCTTGCATAAGAAGCAACAAACAAGGAATTAGTTCCATTATACAAGAAACATGATGTGTTCCAACCTAATTAACTAAATTATAGATACGTTAGTATGGTAATTATTGGAATTGATACATAAACGTTGATTCAAGGTTTCTACTTATGTTCAAACTAAAGTTTCATTTCTATACTCTATTTGAGTCAAGTAAAGAGAGTCAAGTTTGCAGGTATTATAGCTATAGGATTATGACTTCCTTTGTGTTCAAAAATTATTGGAATTCAAAAGAAGATGAGTGAAATATTCTTCATTTCCAACACCTTCAGATGAGATGACATTACACGTAATATGCCACATTAGTTGTGAGGGAAGACACAAGTTGGTGTTTGGATGCCATTGGGAATAAATTGAATAAATTACACTGTTACAAGTTAACTATTAAGAGAACAAATTGACTAATTACAAATTCAAGAGTCTCAATAGAGAACCTCATCTATGCCATCCTTGTGGGAAATCAAAATATATTCATGTGCAAATGATTATTTATCTACATTGAATACTTCATCTTGTATAGAGAATATGGGAAAACTCAGTGAACTATTCAATATGGACCCTCTCCCATGATTACTTCAAAGGTTTTTTTTAAATTGAAGAGTCTCAAAATATAACTTCATCTATGCCATCATTGTGCGAAATCAAAATATATTCATGTGAAAATGTAAATTAGTTGACATTGCATACTTCATCTTGTACGAAGAATATGAGACTTCTTTAGATGTGAAGTTGGGAATTATTCTTGTGAAATTAAATGTTGTCTATGAGAGAGATATTGTTGTAGGAATATGATCAACCATAAAACAATTAAATGCTCTGAAATCTTGTGAATGAAAACAACAATTTACAATCCACCATACCTATTGAAAATGATCTCTTCTTGCAATCAAAACTTGTGTTTGAATGTATCCACTAACTTCCAAGACAACTGATTATGTTTGTTAGATTCCAAGAGTGATCTTCTATCCAATAGATCAAAGAGTGGTGATTGAGTGTGAGCCAAATTACAGAGTTCAGGACCACAAAATGCGTGAACAGTTGTAGAAAACCCGTGAAAATTGGTAGCAATCCTGTGAATCCAGATCTCAATTTTTTTTAACTAGTAACAAGTGCGCACATGTGTAAAAACCACGTGCATGCATTGACGTGCACGCACAACTAGACACACGCGTTCTCTTACCTAACATTTACATCATTTACTCACTAGTGTTTATCTCATTTAATGTCTAATGTTCTTCAACGACGTCTTCATATTTACACATGTTTGAGTATTTTTACAATATAGTATTCACCACTACTTTCTTCTTAGGCCCATGGGTGCCTTTAAGAGGTCTTAGGATCCTTACCTATGGCTGGTGGAGGGTAAGGGAGGCCTCCAACACTGACCATCATCACCATCATAATCATCATCATCGTAATCATCAACATAATCATCGTCATCATAGTCATCCTCATCAACATCATCATAGTCATCATCCACATCATCATTGTTCCTCATCATTTTCATCATCATCATCGTCATCGTCATCGTCATCATCATCGTCGTCGTCATCATCATCATCATCATCATCATCATCACCAGCATTGCTCATCAGCATCGTCATTGTCATCATCATCATCATCATCCTCATCCTCATCATCATAGTCATCATCCTCATCATCATCATCATCATCATCATCCTTATCATAATCATCATAGTTATCATCCTCATCAACATCATCATCGTCATTCCATTTTCATAATCCTCATCATCATTGTCATGGTCATCATCATCATTTCATTGAAAATTCTTGAAAATAAAATAAAAGCAAAGTTTCAACTAAACCTATCATCACCATCATCATCATCACCATCATTGTTCATCATCATTGTCATCGTCGTCATCCTAATCCTCATCATCATCATCATCATCATCCTCGTCATCATCGTCATCATCATAGTCATCATCCTCATCATCATCATTGTCATCATCCTCATCATCATCATCATCATCATGGTCATCATCATCATTGATTTGAAAATGATTGAAAATAAAATCAAAGCAAAGTTTCAACTAAACCTATCATCATCATCATCATTGTTCCTCATCATAGTCGTCATCCTCATCATCATCATCATCATCATCATAGTCATCATCATTATCATAGTCATCATCCTCATCATCATCATTGTCATCATCCTCATCATCATCATCGCCAACATTGTTCATCATCATCATCATCATCATCATCATCACCAACATTGTTCATCATCATCGTCACCATCATCATCATCATCCTCATCCTCATCATCATCATCATCATCATCCTCATCATCCTCATCCTCATCATCATCATCATAGTCATCCTCCTCCTCCTCCTCCTCCTCATCATGATCATCATGATCATGATAGTCATCATCCTCATCATCAGCATTGTCAGCATCATCGTCAACGTTATCATCACCATCATAGTCATCATCATCATCATCATCGTAATCATCATCATAATCATCGTCATCATAGTCATACTATTCGTGATCATCATCATCATCATCATCATCATTGTCGTCATCGTCGTCGTCGTCGTCATCATCATCATTATCACCATCGTCGTTGTCACCATCATTGTTCATCATCATAGTCATCATTATCCTCATCATCATCATCGTCGTCATCATCATCAACATCATCATCCTCGTCATCGTAATCATCATCATCATCATCATCATAGTCATTGTGATCATCATCATCATCATCATCCTCATCATCATCACCATCATTGTTCAACGTCATCATCCTCGCCATCATCATCATCATCATCCTCATCATCCTCATCACAGTCATCATCCTCACCATCATCATTGTCATCATCCTCCTCCTCATCATCATCATTCCATTCCAAATGCTTGAAAATAAAATCAAAGCAAAGTTTCAACTAAACCTATCATCATCATCATTGTTCCTCATCATCGTCGTCATCATCCTCATCATCATCATCATCGTCGTCGTCATCATCATCATCATCATCACCATCATTGTTCATCATCATTGTCATCGTCATCATCATCATCATCATCATCCGCATCCTCATCATCATCATCATAGTCATCATCCTCATCATCAACATTGTCATCATCCTTATCATCATCATCACCATCATCATCATCATCATCACCATCATACTCATCATAATCCTCCTCCTCCTCATCATCATCGTCATCATCAACAACATCATCCACATCATCGCAATCATCATCATCATCATCATCATAATCATCGGCATCATAGTCATAGTCATCGTGATTATCATCCTCGTCATCATCATCATCATCATCACCATCATAGTCATCATCATCATCGTCATCGTCATCAACATCATCATCCTCATCATTGTAATCATCATCATCATCATCATCATAATCATTGTCATCATAGTCATAGTCATCGTGATCATCATCATCATCATCATTCTCATCATCACCATCATTGTTCATCATCATAATCACCATCCTCATCCTCATCATCATCATCATAGTCATCATCATCATCATCGTCATCATCCTCATCATCATCATCATAGTCATCATCATCATCATCATCATCATCATCATCATTGTTCATCATCATCATTCCATTGCAAATTCTTGAAAATAAAATCAAAACAATGTTTCAACTAAACCTATCATCATCATCCTCATCATCATCCTCATAGTCATCATCCTCATCATCATCATCATTATCATCATCCTCCTCCTCAGCATCATCATCATTGTTCATCATCATTGTCATGGTCATCATCATCATTCCATTGAAAATGCTTGAAAATAAAATCAAAGCAAAGTTTCAACTAAACCTATCATCATCATCATTGTTCCCCATCATCATCGTCATCATCACCATCGTTGTCATCATCATCATCCTTATCATTAAATCATCATCATCATCCTCATCATCATCACCACCATCATTGTTCATCATCATCATCATCATCATCACCAACATTGTTCATCATCATCATTATCGCCATCATCATGATCATCATCATTATAGTTTTCATCCTCATCATCATTATTGTCATCATCCTCCTCCTCATCATCATCATTCAATTGCAAATGATTGAAAATAAAATCAAAATAAAGTTTTTACTTAACAATTGAGCGCACGTGTCTTTAACGTGTGCGCACTGAGCTGCGCGGTCATGCTTCTAGTGCGTGCGCATTTTGTTTTAAACTACACACACGCATGATTTAAATTTTGAATTTTGGCGGGCACCTTTTTTCCAACCTACACAGTGGATGATTTGGCTACTTTGGTTTTAGGTTTGCGTTGCCAAACCAAGTGGTTTGGACTGCCTTATGACATAATGGCATGTTTTGTACCACTTCTCCTATTTCGTGAATGATTTTGCATATGCCAGGCTTGTCCACTGCTAATAAAAATTCACACACTTGTGTAACTCTGTTTGTAGATTCTGAATATGTAATTTTTATTTAAATCTATTATCTTTTTCTATTTTTTAGTTAATTTTAAATGGACTAACGTCAATCTAACACAAAAGGTAGGCTATTTTCTTCGGCTATAACTTTTGATTGGCTCACCTATTTAGAAAACAGAAAAGAACCCGCACAAGAAGACACAAAGACCTACATCCTAAAAAAAAATATCGTGCATTGACTATGTTAAGACCAATATGTGGTGGACCAACGCACGACCTTGTCATTTTAGGGCGTCACTGACTTCCTTAATTTGAAAAAAAAAATATAACATAAATAAATATAGAAAAATAACGATGCACTAGACACACCTGTTATGTACAACTCTATATAATTTTTTTCATAAAATTCCACCATTTGCATACCAAATGAGTGGACAAACGCAAACATATTCATTAATTTTTGGGAAAAAAATAACATACCAACCTTGGAAGAACCTCGGTTTTGGGGATTTATACTTAGTTTCCATAAATAAAAGTTATATATTCCAGAAGGTAATCCGATTGTGGGTACATCCACGGAGGTGGGTTACAATTTTTGGCAAGGAAATTTCGGGAAAAACAAAAAATCATACCTCAATCAAGCTTTTATTAAACCCTCGATCGAGGTCTTAACACCTCGATCGAGGCTTTGTCGGAACCTCGATCAAGCTTCTGATAAACCCTCGATCAAGAGTTCCTGACCTCAATAAAGGGTTTAAAAATAGCTCGATCGAGGGTTAAACGGACCTCGATCGAGCATTTTTAATTTACTATAAATAGGAAACAAACCCATCATTTAATTCACTTCGTTTGTTGGAAAGAAAATGGCCATATATATTCATTTGTCAATATGGGTTGTAGAGTGATTAGGTTGTAGATGTGATTGATCACATGTATGAATCCAATCAATCACATCTATAACACCAATTACTTTACGACTTAATCTATTCATAAAATCTAGAGGAAGTGGCAGTAGTAATACGGTTACTCATTTTTTCTTCAAGGTATGTATTATTACCCACAAGGATATCATTCTTCTAGTCAAAATCATGTTTTATTAAATTTTGTTATCATATAATTCTATGTTTTAGAGACCTTGATAGAATTGATAGCTTGATCTAGACATTGTATTTCCATATGCATTGAATGTAAAGTTTCATTTAATGAAGTCTTCCAAAATATGCTTGGACATCTTGTATTTTGAATCCCCATTTGAATTCATGTCATTGAACATTTTCAATTCTTGTCAAAATGAGAATTAATATCATGTTTAATTTCCATATTTTTTGTTTTTCGAATCTCACAGACGTCATAACACATTTTCTTTTATTTATTTTCTTCCACTCTTAACATTATGAAACACCAAAACAATTAGTCACATGTTATTGATATAAATTCTAATGTCATTCAATAATTTACTAGCAAAATTAACTGCAAATGTGTGGCACAATAATAATTTTGAAGAGTAATCAATGGATATTGATATAGCCCAAGGAAATGAGGTTATATTTTTTTTTCATGCTCACATTTTCATTTCTCTAAAGGTACTAAAAATACTTTTCTCCTTCATATATAATTTTTAATTTTAAAAAACTACAATTATGTGATATGACTCTCAATGTTACACTAATTTTTATCTTAATCATTATTTTCTATTTTGCGCTAGTATCTGGGCTTTAAATATATGTCCCAAAGATCGATACCATAGGTTAATCATAGTCCTGACAATCCAGGTCGAGTGGACACAACTCGCCTAAGTTCAGCTCATCAACTAAATTGCATGCATCATTGCTCTCATTGGTTCAATGCAAAAAGAATACTATGACAATGATGCATGCAATTCAATTGATGAGTTGAAATTATATGAGTTTTGTCCACTCGACCTGGATTCTCGGGACTAAGATCTACCTATGGTATAGATCCTCAAGTTAGATATTTAAAGCTCAGAGCCCATGGCGAGATAGAACATGTCGATTAAGATAGAAATTAGTGTAAATTCAAAGTCATATCACATAATTTTAGTTTTTTTAAATTAAAAATTATATACGAAGGAGCAAAGTATTTTTAGTGTTTAAAACATTTCACTACATTTTTGTACTACATTGTATACACATTGGATATATTGTTGATAGGAATCAAATGATGTTGAAATTCCTTACCAACCACTGATGGCATAAACAAGCTAGATGTTGAATTCTAATGAAAACACACCATGATACTACTTGGATATAAGCATTAAAAAAAATTAAATGCATGTAGTTCACAGACTCTAAAACTAATGTTAAATCCCCAAAATGAATCCCTGGCATCACCATCAAAGTTTCACAACTATTGGTTAAAGTTTTGAGTTATCATGCTAAGATGCATTGAAGGGTTTATTGTATCTATGTCATGGTAATTTTGCTACAAACAATAGTTTGTCCACTTGGTCACTACACACAATATTCATAATCAATGTCATCTATAGTGGTGTTTAAATCCATGTCTCTTTTCACCATAGATTTCAATGTTTTTGTTAATATCTTTGGTTTAGAAAAAATTTAAACTTCATTAAATTTAGTTATAAGGAGGGTCACAAGGTCGCATATATGGGGCACAACATATTATTATCACTACAAAAAACATTTTTTTATGATTTGAGCGAGTTGGCATGTCATGTTTATTTCATGAGTCTTATCCATTTGCTATATTCTTAATATACTCGTGTCTAGATGAAACAGATTGGTAATAGGTTATAATTGTCAATTATGTTTATGCACACATTTATCTATACAATGAGAGAATTCTAATTATATGTTCTAGGTGAACTATGGAAAGAGTTTTCTTGTTCCCTAAACTTTGATGCCTCTTTAATAGTTTCAAAAAACTAAATCTAAAAAACAAAGGATAGCTTCCCTTGTTACTAGTATATTTCACTATGGTTATAAGTATTATATTATTGCTCCTACAATTCTTCTTCTTATGCATTTATATTCTTATCATTTATTCGCATATGAAAAATAAAAAAATTTAAATTCTTTATATTTATTACAATGTTGAGAATAAGTATCCTTCTTCTTATTCCTTATTATTTTATATTTCATTATTTTTTATTTTTTATTTTTTCACTTATGTTTTTTTTTTTAAATTTTATATTTACCATCTTTAAAAAATTATAATTTCCCATTTCCCTTTTATTCTTGCGTAATTTTTATTTCAAATTCTCTTAGATGGGTCCTTGAAAGCCATTTCTAAAATGTCCTACATGAACATAATATTATATATATATATATATATATCTATATATATATATATATATATATATATATATAAGCTAAAGCTTATATCCCGGAAAAATATGCTAGTATATTGGTAGTCATGTAGAAAGTTTTTTTTCAAGTGTTTAAGAGTAGCTCGATCGAGGGTTTGAAAAACAAATATTTAGCCCTCTTTCAAGAAAATCAATGTTTCTCTGTGTCTTCTAGGGGTGTAAACCTTGCCATTCATGGAACACAATTGAGCAGAGTTCATATCTAGATTCGTCACCAAATCCTCTATCCATTGAGATATCATGCATCCATTTTGGCATTCATATGGGTTTTTTTTTTACTTAGTTCTAAAACTTACACTTAGAAAACCATACAACAACTTCAAAGCAGCTCAAAGAAAAATACGTAGGGTAAAATATACACATCCAAAAATTTCGTAAAAATGCACATCTCACACATCAGCGCGTCCTCTTCAAAAGGGTGTCTTTGGTTTTTCAATTTTTGAAAACAGTGAAAAAAAAGCTGGGATGGACACACGTGTATAAAATGATGCTGAAAACAGATGTGGTCACTTTCAAAAAAAATAAATAATTGTATATTGTGAAATAAATTAACAAAAAAATATGCAGACCACAGTGCATTATGTGTAGATCATGCTCATATATATATATATTTTAAATTATTAATATAATATTAAATTATTAGGGTTGGACACGAGCCACTTATTAACTTCTTCAAATTTTTAAGGTCACACGGTTCATTAAAAGAAAATTTTCACACATTAAATGACATCGGAATATTTTAAAAAATATATCATTGGGAAGCCAACATAACATTCTACAATTTGTTTTTTTACTGCAAGTCGAAATTCACATGGCATATATGCGTTTCAATGGCTTCTATCTAGCACATGAGTAAAACATTAGGTTTTCATCACCAAATTTTGCCAAAAAATGTTACCCGCCTTCATGGAATCACCCTTGTCCACGTTTCATATTCTTACACCATATTCCAAAATGTTGTGTAGGTACCTCTAATATTTCTTTTTGACGTTCAAATTTATGTTTTTCCAGAAGTCCATTGCAACAAACGCGTCATAAGTGACCAGTATTAGCCTGCACCAGCCCCATATAGAGACTCACCAATCAGATGTATAGTTGTGGTAGTAGTTGCTACCTTGGTTGAATACCTTCATAGTTAAGAGGGAGTGTTAAAGTATTGTAACTTCGGAAGGTATTCCAGATGTATTGATTGTATTCCTCCATCAGGAGATGAGTTTGGTCATGTAAGAGTCATTGAAAGAATCAATGTAAACCTCCGGATGTAAGTCGGGTCAATAGCACCAAGTGTCATTATAATAAATATTATTTTTGGTGTCTTACTAGACAATTCATCCCTATCAGTTAAACAAGTCGGCCCTGCTAGGCTCTAGGTCAAGTCAAGTTACAAATATAAATAGGGATGCGTTCCCCTTCATTTTCACATACTAATTCAAGAAAGTTTGTAAGAGAGAGAAGAACAAGTGCACCGATAAGAAGAGAGAAGCAGTTGTCTTGGGTTTTACACTGCTCTGGTTGAGTTCTATAATGAGGAAGTTTTGCAGGGTTTTCTCCCTTTTGGTTTCCATGAGGAAAATATTTGTGTTCTTTGTGTTACTGTTCTTCTTGTTCTTTTAGTGATCCTAATATTGATTTTTTTTTAAGATATCATCTAAGTAATTAAGAAAACTTAACAAACACCCCCCTCTAATTCTACCTCTAATCCCTTACCACACCAAATTATTTTTAATCTTATCATCACCAAACCAAATAATGTAATTGCAATGTTACATATTGCATACACAATTTATCATTACAAATCACGTACATGTTGTGTTTACCTACACTTTTACCCTCCCAAACCCCCTAGTACACCCCCTCTCCAACTCCCAAAGACCCCCCAACCATTTATAACACTCCCCCAACCCACTAATACCCCCTACTCCTACTCCCCCTAACATCCCCATCCTAGTCCTCCCCTAACCCCACCCTCCCCTCCCTCTCTCTTCCCTCCTCCACCTAACTCTTCCTAACTCCCTCTCTCACTCTATCTCTCCAATACACCTCAACCTAACCGTATATCTCCCGCAAAACCCTATTACCCCCACTCCCTACTCTCTCTCTCTCTCTCTCTCTCTCTCTCTCCCTCTCTCTCTCTCACCCCTTTCCTCCTCTCTCTAACTATAGTAACTATCCCTAAACCCCAACCCCACCACCCCTCGTTGCTCTTTCTTTCCCCCCCCTCTCTCTCTCCCACACACACAAACACATTTCAATCAAGTAGGCATACTCAAACCACAACATATGGTCTAATTAATATATTAATATTTAATAATCATAAAATATGTTTTTTATTATCATATAATTCTATTTCTTAATTTTGCATTTACAAATATTGTTTTTGTTGTATTTTAATATTTGTTTCCCTTCCTTGTCCAGTTTCATGGATTTACGTTCATGACATTGTTTAGAGGGAGTTATCCCTCCCTTATAGTGATAAATTCAATGACCATTTTTCATTGGATTGTATGCATCAAATAAAAAAATTACAACATGTATTTCTTGATGGTTATACCCTTGAAGCCCTTTGTTGGTCATATTTGGAATCCGTAGATGCCCCAGATGCTACTAGTAAATACTGACGTACGTGGGTGATCAATACTCTCCAAAAAAACCCTCTGTCTATATCTATCTCATTCTCCCCTTAACACCCACTCTCTCTCCCTACCCCTAACCCGACTCTCTATCTCTCTCCTACTCCCCCTACATGTAACACACCCCGCTGCTCTCTCTCTCTCTCTCTCCCTCCACCCCCTAACACCCCACCACCTCACTGTTTCTCTAGGTAACACACACTCTCTCTATATATATATCTCTCTCTCTATCTCACACACATGTACACATCCCTATTCCTACACCTACACCTAAGCCCTAGCCCTCTCTCTCCCCCCAACCCCCTAACACACCATTTTCCCATTGGTTCTCTCTCTCTCTCCCCCAACTCCCTAATACACCATTGTCCCATTGTCTCTCTCTCTCTCCCCC
>LPNX010156558.1:193612-212771 GCA_001517045.1 Pseudotsuga menziesii
ATCTCCATCTTGAGCATTCAGCTATGAACACCAAACGACAGTCTGAGTCTTCCTCAGACAATGGGTTCTCTTCTTCCAGCAATTTTCGCGGTCCGAACCTAGATTTTCCTCACTTCAATGGTACTGATCCGACTGGATGGATCTATCGTGCAGAATAGTATTTCATCTTCATAATACTTTTGATGTCAACAAAGTTCCACTTGCCTCCTTTCATTTGGAACAGGAATCTCTTCAATGGTATCATTGGTACATCAAGGCTCATGAGGAGCCAAAATGGCCTGATTTTTGCCAGCTCCTTTTGCAACGCTTTGGTCCTAGTGCTTTTGATGACTTCATAGGAGCTCTCACTAAACTTCGCCAAATTGGCACTATGAAAGAGTATCAAACTGAATTTGAGAAACTAGTTAATCACACGGAAGGATTACCTGATGACTTCTACCGGAGTTGTTTTATCAGTGGTCTAAAGGATGCAATTCGCTCTGAGGTCAAAATGTTCAGTCCCAACACAATGATGGAAGCCCTGGGGTTGGCTAAGTTGGAAGAAGACAAGCTAGCAGCCCAACAACGCTCCACATCCTCTTTTGTTCCCTTCCGAAATATGGGTTCTCAACGACCTCCCATTCCGCCAGCTCCTCCCTCACCTCCAATCAAGTATTTGTCTGAAACAGAGATGCAGGCACGCAGAGAAAAAGGGATTTGTTATAATTGTGATGAGAAATTCAATCAGGGACATCGATGTGTTCAACAAAAGCTCTATCTCTTGGATGTGGATTCTCCTCCTGCCTCTGAAATTGGTGAAGAAGCTCCCGATACAATGGATGCTCCGGTTGACATTCAGGAGCCTCCTACTGACCCTCCATCTCAGGACGACCAGCCTGAGATATCCCTCCATTCTTTAGCTGGAGTCACGGCCCCCTAAACAATGCGGGTACTTGGTTACTTCAAGAAGCTTCCTCTTACAATACTCATTGATTTTGGCAGCACTCATAATTTCATTAACCCTCAGATCGCCAAACAAGATGATTGTTTTATCCATCCTTGCTCCAAAATTGAAGTCATGGTTTCCAATGGGGAACCTTACCTTGGAAAGGGAAGTGTCGTAATGTGCATATCTCTATGGGAGATTATAACCTCCGCTCTGACATGTTTTCCTTGACCTTAGGCAGATGTGATGTGGTTTTGGGCGCTCAATGGCTGCGCACACTTGGCCCCATATTATGGGATTTTGTTGAACTTTGGATGCAGTTCTCCCCCAATGGACACAAACACACATTGAAAGAATTACAACCAGGGTCTCTCAGCGTCATCAGTTCACATCGCATGGAAAAAATCCTTAAGAAGAGTTCCCATGGTGTCATTGCTCAGCTCCATTCCATTCAAATGCAACCATCAACAGCCCCCACTACTCCTTTGGATCTCCAACAAATTCTGGATCGATATGCAGGTGTTTTTGTTGAACCAGTGGGACTTCCACCTTCACGACCAGAGGACCATCGTATTCAGCTCCTTCTTGGAAGCATTCCTCCCAACATCAGGCCCTTCACTATTGAGAGTGATGCTTGCGGCAATGGACTTGGTGCTATTCTCCTTCAAGATGAACACCCCATTGCGTTCACCAGCAAAGCCCTTTCCAGTAAGAATTTAGCTGCCTCTACATATGAGAAGGAAATGATGGCTATTTTGCATGCAGTACAAAAGTGGCGACCCTACCTCTTAGGGAATCATTTCTGCATCAAGACTGGTCACCAGAGTCTGAAATATTTCCTAGAACAGCGTGTATCCTTCCCAGGACAACCGAAATGGGTTAGCAACCTCATCGGTTATGACTATGAGATCACTGATAAGAAGGGTAAGGACAATATTGTGGTGGATTCCCCTTCTCGCACATTTGATGACCAAGGTTCTCTTTCCGCTATTTCTATGCCTGTTCCAAATTGGTTGCAATCGGTTCAACAGGGTTATGTCAATGACTCTTCATTATCTCAAATCATCCAACACTTGGACAACAACCCTTCTGTTGTCCCACATTACTCTTGGGATGGTGCTTCACTGAGATACAAGGGTCGTCTGGTGCTTCCCCAGAACACAGCTCTTCAACAAGCTATCTTCTATGAACTCCATGCTTCTCCGTCAGCTGGGCACTCTAATTTTCTCAAAACGTATGAACGGGCACGGTGCCACTTCTTTTGGCAGGGAATTAAAAGGACAATTCAATAGATGGTGGATAAATGTGATACCTGCCAGCGCAATAAGCGTGAAACAACACCCCTTTCGGGATTGCTCGAACCCTTGCCCATACCTACCCGGATATGGACAGATATTTCTATGGATTTCATTGCAGGGCTCCCTAAATCTGGCGGGAAGACTATGATTTTGGTTTTGGTTGATCGCCTCTCCAAATATAGTCATTTTTGTGCTCTCAGCCATCCCTATATAGCCTCCTCCGTTGCTCAAATTTTCCTGGCCCAGATCTTTCGTCTTCATGGAATGCCTTCTTCCATTGTCTCAGATCGTGATACGACTTTCACCAGTCATTTTTGGATAGAACTCTTTCACCACACTGGCACCCAACTGCAAATGTGTTCAGGTTATCACCCACAAACGGATGGTCAAACTGAAATTATCAATAAATGCTTGGAAACTTATCTTCGTTGCTTCTCCTCTGAGTAACAACATCAGTGGGCAAAGTGGCTCCCTCTCGCTGAATGGTGGTACAATACCTCTTACCACACTGCCTCTAAAATGACTCCATATGAAGCAGTTTATGGTCAGGCACCGCCAGTTCTTCTTCCTTACACCCCCAGCAGTTCTCTAGTTCAGGCAGTTGACGCGGTCCTTCGAAACCGCGATGAGGTTCTTCGCATTTTGCGCGAAAATATTCACATGGCAAGAAATTGCATGAAGCAACAAGCTGATCAGCTCCATTCTGAGCGTACTTTTGAAGCCGATGATATGGTTTTTCTTCATCTCCAGCCTTACAAGCAATCCTCACTAAAACTCAAAGGGCGTCATAAGCTTGCTCCAAAGTTCTATGGGCCATATAGGATTCTTCAGAAGATTGGGTTTGTTGCTTATAAATTGGAACTTCCGCCTTCTTCCCACATTCATCTAGTATTTCATGTCTCTTGTCTGAAGAAAGTTCTTGGCACCAACATCAAAGGCCAAACTATTTTACTAGAACTGGATAATGAAGGATCCATCTTTTTGGAGCCAGAGGCTGTCCTCAATAAGCGCACTCATCAGCTTCGCTCTCGCTCTATCACAGAGGTCTTAATTCAATGGCACAGAATGCAGCCCAAGGATGCTATGTGGGAACCACTCCTTCAGAGTCAGCGACAATTTCCACATCTAAAGCTTTGAGGAAAAAGCTTTTTCTAAAGGGGAGGGGATGTTAGGAACCCATGTCAATCCTTCTCTTTACCGTGTTAGTATATTGTTGTTGGACACATATGCTTTGTAAGTCGTCCCATAGTAATTGTTGATCCATAGTTTGTGTTATTGTTGTTGGGCGCATATGCTTTGTAAGCCGCCTGTAGTATTTGTTGATCCATAGTTTATATTGGCCCATGATTTTGACCCATAGTATTGGCGCATGGTTTTGATCCATATTTTATATTGGCCCATAGTTTTGACCCATAGTATTGGCGCCTATTTTTAGTATATAAGTGTGTGTTGAGGCCAAGGAAGGCACCGTGAAGTTATTTTATATTGAGCTTGCTCAAAGGAGGTTGCCCCCTCGAAGTGGCCTGCGATTAATATAAAAGTGATTTTGAGTTCTGCTGCTATATCTTGTATTTTGATTAATTATTTGCTGCAGGGTCCTCACACCGATTGGTCCATGATCTCTATTTAAAGAGCATGAAGGGTCATTGGCTAGTTGATTGATTATGAGAAGCTCATGTAACTTTCTTTCTTTTGCATAATAAATTGCTCAAAGTAGCTATTTGGCTGGGGTTGTCGACTATTTCCCTCTCGACGGTTTTAACCACGTGACAAACAATGATGTATTGATCTGTGATCTTTTTGTGTGAAGTGGTTGCTCTAGGCGTTCGGTCTTTTGGGAGTACCTTGTGTACCCGAACATGGTATCATAACATTTATGAAAAGCCGCTTTCGGTTTTGATCAAGATCTAGAACCGGTGTTGCCGAAACTTTGAAAGGGTTTTTGGTTCTAGAATTTATGTGCATTTGTGGCCTGTGGGAGCTGTTCCATTGCATCCAAACTTCCGTTTCCATTGGGAAATAGTTTTCTTTTCATCAAAAATTGTTTCTGTTTGTTCTAGAAACACCCATTTCGTCAAATCTGAATGTATAATGTTACAGTGACGGATTTGTTTTTTTTAAATCTCTCATATTTTATCATTTTTATTATTAGATATTTACTGTTTTAGTCTTGGACTGTTGCCTTCCCTAGCTGTGTATGCTCTTTGCCGTGCACATTGTGTGATCGCGGTGAATCATAAACAAAAAGGGAATTTTTTTTTGTTGTCTTCTCGACTACATATTCTCTTTGTCATGCATCTTGTGTGATCACGGCAAATCAGAAACAACAAGAAAACTTGAAAATGTAGACATTCCAGGTAATCTAACCAAGATCTAACCCCATTGTGTGGAAAAAAAAAAATTTGTTTTTGTTTTTTCATTTTTTTTGTGATTTGCAGAAAAAAAGGCAAGCACAGAGAATGAGAGAGAAGAGTTTTAAAAAAAAACCGTTCCTATTTCCATTTATTTACATACCTTTAAACTTAGCTCACTTGGTCCAAAGTTTCTTTATTCCTTAATAGGTCTTGAGTTTAAGTCTTATTAAGCTATTTTTTAGTGCATTCAATTTCTATTTTCAAGTTACTTTATTGTAAAGTGCATCTCACTTAAATAAAATAAAATCAAAAGTGAGTCACTTAAGTCTTTTAATTTATTGCCGCACTATTTAAAAGTAACATTATTGTAAAAGTGAACATCACTTATTTAACAAAAGTGATTCACTTAAAAAGCAACTTTCTTCTAAATGATTGTCAAAGGTTCATCTTGAGAAGAAGTGGATTATTTTTTTTTAGTTGGTCAAGTTAATATCTGCCACATCACTATTGGGGACATCTTCGACTTTTTCTTAGATCAAGCATAACTTCATCATCCAGAATCAGTTTTCAATGCCGTTTTTTTAAAACCACATATTTTTTCGATCTCTTTGCATTTAGGAAGTTAGTTTATATTCTTTCATCCATTATTTTACAGTATGGCCGCCCCTTGTGATATTATACTTATAAGTTCTAACTATTTCTTATGAAAATCTCATATGGAGGATGTTCTGCGAAGTAGGAGACTTTTCAGGATAACCTCAAGGAAAGAAACAGAACCCACTGATGATGATAAGAAAATTAAATGGGCAAATAGATGTGATGAAGCTCGTGGATTGATTGGGATATCAATCTCTACTGATTTGTGATTTCGCATATCTGTAATTGATGAACCTAATATAGCTTGGGAAAAGTTGGAATCTGTGTTTGGTAAACACAATGAAATTCGGGGTCATCAACTTGAGAATGAGTTGATTTCCTTGAATCCAAATGATTTTTCATGCATTCAAGACTATTTATCTAAGTATAAAACTCTTAGACTCTTATGTGCAGAATGCAAGATTAAGAAAGAAGACAAACAATGTATTTATCGTATTATTTCCAAACTTGGACCTACATATTCTGTTTTTGTATCTACATTCTACTCCAAGAAAGAATCATTGACTGCATCTAGCTATCAAGAGCCTAGTCTTGAATCCTTTTGTGATTCCTTAATTAGAGAGCAATATAAGCTCATTCATCTTGGAATAATTAACAATGCAGATACATCTAGGAAAGCCTTATTGTCCCAACAGAAAGAAAATTCCAAGCCTCCCAAGAAACAAAATTTTCTCAATAATAAGCCAACCAACAAGGGTCCTAAACCCTCTCAGTCAGCTCCTTCTTTAAAAAATGACAAAGGATCCAATCCAAAAGGAAAGAAAACTGAGCGTCATTGCAATTTTTGTGGGAAAGATAATCATCATGAATCTAAGTGTTTCAAGAAGATGGCAGCCTTGGAAGCAGCAATGAAGAAGCACCACATCAGCCTAGATTTATCTTTAGAATCTACCTCTCATGGACATGCACTTTGTGCTTCTGGTTACTCTTATACTGCATCTTCTTCTTCTACTTCAATTGAATGGCTCATTTATTCTGTAGCATCTTATCATATGGCTAAGGATCAAGCCATCTTTTATACTATGCATGAATGTAACACCAAGCAAATATTTGTTGGTGATGATAGATCTCTAAGTGTTGTAAGATCTGAAATAGTTCCAGTAGAAAATGGTCATTTCAGTCATGTACTATGTGTTCCAAAAATTTCATACAATTTGTTATTAGTCTATCAAATTACTCATTCGGGTGAAGGTAAAACTATGACGTTTACACTTCACCAAGTTGTAATCAAGGATTTTAAAAATCCTCAAAATGTCCTTGCTACTAGAATTGTTGATGATATTACCAGGTTTTACAAATTAACAACTTTGGGTCATCACCTTTTCCTTCAGTTTTTGTTTCTCATAGTCATAACTTGAGCAAACTTTGCCATGAGTTATTTGGTCACTTAAATTATTGCTCATTGCAACAACTATGTAAAGATAATATGGTGACTGGTCTTCCAATGGTATCTTGCAAGGATGGTGTTTGTTTCAGTTGTGTACTTGGAAAACATCAACAGGACAGTTTTGACAAACTTGCCTCTTGGCACACCTTGGTTCCCTTGGAGCTTGTGCATAGTGACTTGTGTGGTCCTCTTCCATCTTCATCCTTTTCTAGTTTCAAATATTTCTTAACTTTCATTGATGACTACTCTAGACGCACTTGGGTTTACTTCCTAAAACTTAAGAGTGAAGTATTTAACATGTTCTTGGCCTACAAAGCCCTTGTTGAAAAACAATATGGTCATCAAATTATTAAGTTTAGATCTGACAATGGAGGAGAATATGTTAATAACAAGTTCACTACTTTCTGCACTGAACAAGGAATCCAACAACAACACACTATTCCATATACACCACAACAAAATGGTGTAGTTGAATGGAAGAACCGCACTTTAAAAGAAATGACTAATTGTATGATCCAATCTAGGGGACTAAGTCTTCAATATTGGGCTGAGGCCATAAACTGTGGAAATTACATAGTTAATCGCACACCCACTAAAGTTTTACAAGGTATAACACCAAAAGAAGCATGGAGTAAAATTAAACCAGATGTAAGTCACTTTTGTTTGTTTGGTTGTGAAGCATGGGCTCACATTCCGGATGAAAAAAAGAAAGCATTGCATCCTAAAAGTGAAAAGCGCATATTTGTTGGATATTCTGAAGATGTAAAAGGTTATATACTTCGTCATCCCCATTCACATGATATAATCATTATAAGAGATGTTAAATTTGATGAAAATCTCTTGGCCTGCGAGCCCAACATGGCGGGTGTTCCATCTTTGGCCTGCGAGCCTAATTCAGCGATTGTGCCTTCTTCTTCTTCTTCTTCCAACTTCCTTAACAGGTTTCCAACTCCATTTTCTGATCATGATAGTGAGGATGAAAATCCACCTCTACCTGCTCATGTTCCTCCAATTCCACCAGCACCAATGCTTCCTCAATGGGCTCGTTCAACATGTGAAGCAACTGGTGATCTTGTCGGTGATCCTAGAGATCAACATCGAACACGTTCTTAGTTTAAACAAGCCTCTTCTCTTTTGGCTCAAGTTTTCGAGAATCATGATCCAGAAACTTTTGCAGAAGCTTCAGGAAATCCAAATTGGGATGCAGCTATGGATGAAGAATATCCTTCATTAATGGCGAACAATACTCACTACAACAAAAACTGGATTTAGCATCTCTTTTTGCATCCTTTTTTGCGTCTAGACTATCTTTTAGTGTATTTTTCTTCATTTTTTGGACAGAATGGCGCAATTTCACGATTTGGTGCTATTTTAGGCATTTTTTACATCATTTTTCTAAATTTGGCGCAAATTACGACGTAATTTGCACTGGGTTTTGCACCAAGTTATGCGCCAGGTTTTGCATCAGGTTTTGCGACAGGTTTTGAGCCTAGTTTTGCACCTTATTTTGCACCTAGTTTGTACATCTACTCTTGTTGCGCCCCCTTTTACGCCCATGTTTGCCTCAACTTTTACGCCCTTGTTTTCATCCACTTTTGCATCCTTTTTTACATCCACTTTTGCATCCACTTCTACTTCTTTTTTTGTATCCCTTCGTGCACCAAGTTTTGCATCAAAGTTTACATCCTATTTTGGGTCTATTTTTGCATCTCGTTTTGTTTCAGCCATTTTTGCATCCACTTTTGCATCCATTTTTTCATCCACTTTTGCACCCACATTTTCATCCCTTTTTGCATCCCATTTTGCATCCATGTTTATGTCTTTTTTTGCATCTACTATTGAATCCACATTTGCATCCACTTTTTTCGCGTCCTAATTTATACCCATTTTTGCACTTACTTTTACACCCACTTTTGCTTCAACTTTTGCATCTACGTTTGCATCTTTTTTTGCATCCAATTTTACATCAGTTATTGCATCCCTTTTTGCATTGCGTTTTGCGTTGGGTGTTACGACTAATTTTGCATCTAGTTTTACAACTACTTTTGTTGCATCCACTTTTGCATCCAATTTTGTACCCAATTTTACATCCATGGTTGTATCCACTTTGTCACGTCCCCGACCCTCCGACCGGCGAAGAGGACGCGACCAACACCAATGCATACGGGAAGACAGCCCCATGAACATGAACAAGGATAAATGCTGATATTAAAAACTTAACATAATGCATACGAAGATGCATTAAAACATACGAAGATACAAAGTTACTCAACATTCAACGGAAGCAACACACACCAATGTGATTTTTTATCATACACAGCGAAAACATCATACATTCATGAAACAGTAGACATTGCAGAGATGAAATAGCAGTAGTACTTATCTTTGATGAAGAGTTCACCCCGCAACCAGCTACGTCGCTACAACGTTCCACCCAACCATAGGCCATCGTGCTCATCAATCTCTCAGCAACACTGCCACCCCCGAACTAGGCATGATTCCTCAAGGGATAAGGGTCAATGCAGGCTTACACATAGCCAAGGTTCACAAAGCAGCAAACCAACACAGTTGGGATTCACCAGGTCATCAAGGAGCTAGGAAAAGCTAATGCTAAGCTGGTGGCCACAACACCATCCTTCTCAAGCATACCCAGCCTCCACATTCCACTCATAACAGTCTGAATACCAACCACTGCATACTGCAGCAACACAATCCCTTCACCGCCCTGTGAAGAAGGCAAGATGACCGGTTGACGATCCCAACCAAACGGTGAACACGGCTCAAGCCGCAAGACAACTCAGAGTTGTTCTTGGCCCTAGCGTGGCCAAAACAACTCAATAGCAACCCAACCTCATAATGAGAGCTATGGCAACGTCACACAGTCCACAAAACAGAGACATCGTTTATGACAGAGAATGGCTCACTAGGAATCCATAGCGGCCAAAACATAATTGGGCACCATAGCCAACAAAATGCGGGGAAGACAACAATCCCAAAACATAATCAATGAGCACGGCTCACAACACCGAAAAACAACTCCAACGGTCTGTGCGTGGGGGAAACTTGCACCAAACTGCAAAACACAGAGGAAAACATATGCATGGGCCACAAATCGGTAAGGAAAATTACACACAGTCCCTGAGCGTAAAAATGGCTTCTGCACCCAAAAAACCTGAGTGACAACCATGATTTCACCCGCTCCCTGCATGAAGAAATCCAACACAGAATTACTGTGCATGAGGAGAAAGGAAGTGGCCAACAAAGTGTGGGAAACAATAGTCCATCCACAACAAAGGAGGCCCCACAGCGATTCTTCACAGTCCGACAATGGTGGAGACCAAAAACATCGACTCCATGCGTGAGGAGAACAAACCACGGCTCTACATGAGGATGAACAGACCACAACAATGGAGGAATGGAGGAGAATGGAGTCGTGGAGAGAGTGGAAAGAGTGGGGAGAATTCAAGGTCGCCCCTCTGCCCCAGCGACGTGAAGAGGAAGAATCCGCTGGTGGAGTGGGCACGTGGGCAAGGATGGACAGTCCTACCATAGCCACCACTACTCAGCAAGACATTAAAGAGTTTGGATGAGACAAGAGAAAATGACACAAGGATTCCCCCCCCCCCCCCCCGAAGAATACCAAGGTTGGACATCCCCCACACCCTTATCCTTTGGAATCATGCCCTTTTCATTTTAACGTTGCACTTCTGTAGCTGGTTGTGGGTTTATTTTTAATTGATGTGCGTGTTTACATGATTCTGAATTATAATGTGCCAGATAGCACGATATACCATCGGCAACTATCCCCATTGTCGAAACATACACAATCGAATCGATGGTGGGGCTTTTGCCTTTAGCTCCTCACCATGATTAATTACATTATATACATCATGCAAACGGGGGTCAAAACTAGGATGTTACATTCCCCTCCCCCTTGGAATAACACCATCCTTCGTGTTCCAATACATAGGAATACATATACAATACATATACAATTGCACATCAAAATTTCAAAATTTTGCAGATCTATCCCACGTTCAATTATTCACTATGAACGTGCAAGACCAAGCCCCTTGGCTTCCACGGACTTGTCCTGCTAGTTCTCAGCTTCCAGCTTGTGCCGAAGTCTAGGAGCTTTGCGGCTATTGCCCTCATCATGTTCCCTCATTGGGAAGTCCCGGCGTAAATGATGTCCTCTGCATCCCCAGCATTTCACTGGCTACTTCATCTTTACCTGCTCAATTTCCTTTGAGTCTTCACGCCTGGACCGTTTCTCAATGGGTCACTTGGACAATTGTCCCATCGCTGATCCACCTTCCTTTCCTTTGTCGATTGCTCCCAAAAGGCTTTTCACCTCCATTTGCAAACACATAGAGTCTTGCAAAATCTGGTGGTTCATTTCATTCTGCCTTTTCTGTATCTTGAGCATCTCCCCAATATTTTCTTGGGTCTTGGCAATCATTTGAAGGAGACTTCCAGCTAATTCCAACAACTTTTGATCTACTACCATGATCAATGTGCACCACCGGGTTTCACTTTTCTCACCTGTGAAATGCACCATTGAAATTCTGTCAGACCAAGCATAATATAGACATTAAAAGCAGTCAGTTAATCACCCAATTGGCATGACAGTCCAAGTCTCATCAAGGAGGCTTTCATATTTTTCATGTCTTCCCAACATGCACACGAGCTCATTCATGTCCATTCTTGGGCAGGGAATTAACTATTCCAGCATTCATAATTTACTTTCAGCAAATACACACATTCCATTTTCAGTCATACGTGCATTCAACAATCTTTTGTTCTCACAATGCATAAATATATATATATGTATAATCGAAAGGAAAGAGAGAGCAGTAAGAGTTTTTCCCCTCTTTGTTTCATTCCATCCTGGAACCCACACCACCGTTGTGGCTTTTCATGCTCTCAACCTCTTTCACTTCACCGTGAATGCTGGACCAATCCCTCTTGGTCATGACACTTAGTTTCTTTGGTCTATTCCAGACCTCTAAACCATGGAGTCTCTCCACATGGTTTACCCCGGCTTCTAGGACCTCCACAGTCTTACTAGCACCTTTTTCATTACCGCTCATTCCGAGCTCTCCAGGACAGTCACATGTCCACATGCACCTTTAGGATGCTCTCATATTCCTCGCTTCCAGTGATACCTATATCCAAACATTGAATAGATTCACATGTTTAGTTTATTCTCATCAGTTTTATCTCTAAAACAAGAGCTTAAAACATCATAACCAAATCATATACACATGTATATTCATAAGCAAAATAATCCAATACTTATCTGTATTGTGCATTTCCTCATTGGTCCACAAGATCCTGCTTCGCTTTGCAAGCCTTGGGATCGCCTATGGACTTGGATGTTAGGTCAGCATGCAGGACGCTCCACAACATCAAATAATTAATGTCTCGCCAGTACATCCTCATGTCAACTGGGCTTGGAACTTTACCATGACCATTTCCAGGTCTAGGATCTACTATGGATCCTCAGGCATATAACAGCCCAACATACACTTATATCAACAATACCCCTTACTCCACAACCCCTCACAACAACCATTTACCTTTTACCTTTTACCTTCTACCTTTAGGGTGCAACACCCCACTGCATCTATTTAGACTGTCAGCACAAGCAATATAAGCAAACTCATCAGCGTTATTACTCTAAAACTGTAACCATATTTCATATTATTCACTATCAAGTATTGAGACACCAGGAGTGCGTCCACTCCCTAGGGTGTAATCAATATTGAAAACCCTTTCATGACTCGACATCGGGAAAGCGTGCACCCCTTTCCAATGTTAGCCATGTAGGCCCTATTCATACTCAAGCAATCGGTCATAATGGATATTAAATCAAAACATGTTCTGCATATGGAATTTTAATAATTTGACATGCATATTCTCAGCAAGGGTCACAGAACACTTATCCATTTGTCGACGTAGTATGCCTTCATTAAGGAGGAATGGGGGCTCCTTCTCTGAGTTAACAGTCCCTCGGTTTGCCATCCCAACTCCTTTTCACATTTCATATTCACACATGTCTTACCAACATAATTTATACCATCTCACTCATATTGCTACCAAACATGTAGTGCAGATGAGACATTTCCAAGGGAAAACCTTCCCATGAAGTTTGGCTCTTGCAGGCCATCACACATGATCTTCCTGTAGTATGTACCCCTCTCACTGCCATGCTCGAAATAATCTACTTGAAACCTGAGCTTCAATCATCCAACACAATCTTATGTAAGCCAATAGTGACTAATAGTTGTCAGTAATTTCTTAAATCCGAAATTCACAATTCAAATTTAACAGCCTATTATGCATACCAACTATTTTTACAACCATGAGACTCTTCTCATAAGGTTTGTCTCTTTCACATGGTAGATTCTTGCATTGGTCAGGGTCTTACCTCTCACTACCATGCTATAAATAATCTACCTAAAACCTGAGCTTCAATCAACCAACACTTGGTAAGTCTGGATGCATATAAACTTGTTATTGCTACAACCATCACTGAAGCATTTTTAGAATTTATAAAATTCAAATACTTCCAGCTGTTAATCACATCAATATTACCAAAACTCATTTACTTCATGCAATCATTATCATACTTACATTTGCAAGGCATAGTCACATCATTCATGTAATTAAATGAAATGTTTAGATACTCCTTACTTCACAAGCGTATCATTTGTACCGCCTTGCTCTTCCATAGAGCATTTCTGGAAGCCAATTGATCATGACTATCCTGCATTCATAACAACCTTTGAAATGGTTCTTGAATTGTCATCCATTTATCATTTCAGCCATTAGTTATTCATAATATCACATGCACTTATCTCAATGTATTTATGCAGTACATCACAACATTTGCACCTATACTTATGCAATCAGTCACTCACACCCTTCATATGCATCCATTCAATGCATGACTACAAGATTCATAAAATATTTTCAATGCATATCCATTCAATGTTACCTTGCATTGATTCAGGAATACTATGCATTCAACATATCATGCATGGACTAACCATGACTACTTCATATAGGATGCATTACTACAATCAAGATCATCAGTACTTACTTTCCTTGGGCTACTAAGTTCAATCAATATATACAGGCATGACACCTTTCTATATTCAAATATCCACATGGTATGAGGTCTCTTACCTTTACCATTCCATGGAATTGTCATAATCAACTCTTACCTTCATGGGTCGTACTTACACCCTTGACATTACTAATTTGGTTGGTATCTTGCAGGAGATTACAGACTTTGCTCACCATCTTTTGATTATGGACTGGTTGCCTTATCCCTTTCTTCATAGGGTTGTTGGTCACATTCATTGGAATCAACAACATACTCAACCATGTCCAGGTTGTCGTTGGTTTTTCCACTAATGCCAACACCAATGCAATAGTTATCATTAGTGACTCATTATAATTTTCAATATTCTTACCAACATGTAATATCCTATGCATGCAATACATATCCTCATACATTTCAAGTATAAAACTTAGGAAATGTAGTTATAATCAGCAAGATAGGGTTTAGGGAAACTTCCCTTTTCAAGTCCCACATCCTCGCATGGAACTCCTCTTCCACACAACAGTTGGTTAGCCTTCATAGTCCTTGCTACCTCTAGGCATGCAATTTTCCATATTTGTCCATTTGATAGCAGCAGCCGTCATTAGCACTTTGCTGCTCCATGCTCAGATTCTGGTGACTTTCCCTTGTTCCCTACTGGATAAGCTTTCCAATGCATATCCACATGCTTCATTCTGACCATGGGTGTGAAAACCACACCACTTCTAGAAATGAAGATTTTCACCAAATCTCGGTATTTTACACACAACTGCATTTTGGACTGGGTGTCAACTTCAGCCACCTGTAAACCCCACTGAAAAACTGCTGAAAAATCCTACTCGAAAACAGTCGAAATCTGTTGGAAAATCCCACTTGAAAATCTCAAAATTTTCCTCTTTCTACTTTCTTCCACGGGCGACATCGGAAGTCCTTTTCGCTAACTGAGCCAACGTATCGGCTGCTCAAATAGCTAACTTTCACCGCTTGATCTTCTTTTCGTCGGCGAAATAGTTCCTTCCACAGCCGCAACAGCGGAACACGATCCTTGATTTTCTTCCGATCAGTGAACTGATTTTGACCAGCATCGGAAGTCCTTCCTCATCGGCAGGCTAGTGCTTTTGGCTTCCGCAACAGCGGAACATCAAACCACTATCTTCTTCCGATAGCCGACGATTTCTATACTTAGAGAAATTTTTCAAACTTTCTTCATGGCGTCAGCGGTAGGAGGCCTTACCCATCGGATGCGTAGTTGTTTAGCCATCCGCAACATCGGGCGCTCGATCAACTATTCTCCCCAGACGGACGTCGAACACTTGGAATTTTTTTTTTTGAAATTTTCCCTCCAAGTGTTCTCTGTTGGGCATGCTTCTGCTAGCTCTTCCGCTACATCGGAACTCCGTTCCACTAAGTGTTTTTGACTGAACCGGCAATTCAACACTTAGACAAATTTTTCAAAAATTCTTTTCCGCTTGCCCCTCATTGGATGGCCTTCCGACTACACCTTCCAGCATATCGGAGGAGCTCCCCACTTAGTTCTCCAATGACCCGATGAGCTCAGCACTTAGAGAAATTTTTCAACAAAATTTTCTATCATAATTACTGACCTCTGCTGGGCAGAAGAAAATCCTGCCTCTATCACTGCATCCCGGTGGTCCATGCAGGCCCATGCTGCAACATGAGCTCTGATACCACTCTGTCACATCCCCAACCCTCCGACCGGCGAAGAGGACGTGACCAACACCAATGCATATGGGAAGACATCATGAACATGAACAAGGATAAATGATGATATTAAAAACTTAACATAATGCATATGAAGATGCATTAAAACATACAAGGATACACAGTTACTCAACATTCAGTGGAAGCAACACACACCAATGCGATTGTTTATCATACATAGTGGAAACATCATACATTCATGAAACAGTAGACATTGCAAAGATGAAATAGCAGCAGTACTTATCTTTGATGAAGAGTTCACCCCGCAACCAGCTACGTCGCTGCAACATTCCACCCAACCATAGGCCAGCGTGCTCATCAATCTCTCAGCAACACTGCCACCCCTGAGCTGGGCATGATTCCTCAAGGGATAAGGGTCAATGCAGGCTTACACATAGCCAAGGTTCACAAAGCAGCAAACCAACACAGTTGGGATTCACCAAGTCATCAAGGAGCTAGGAAAGGCTAATGCTAAGCTGGTGGCCACAACACCAGCCTTCTCAAGCATACCCAGCCTCCACATTCCATTCACAACAGTCCGAATACCAACCACTGCATACCGCAGCAACACAATCCCTTCACCGCCCTATGAAGAAGGCAAGACGACCGATTGACGATCCCAACCAAACGGTGAACACGGCTCAAGCCGCAAGACAAATCAGAGTTGTTCTTGGCCCTAGTGTGGCCAAACGAACTCAACAGCAACCCAACCTCATAATGAGAGCTATGGCAACGTCACATAGTCCACAAAACAGAGACATCGTTGATGGCAGAGAACGGCTCACTAGGAATCCATAGCGGCCAAAACGTAATTGGGCACCACAGCCAACAAAACGTGGGGAAGACAACAATCCCAAAACATAATCAGTGAGCATGGCTCACAACACGAGAAAAGGACTCGAACAGTCTGTGCGTGGGGGAAACTTGCACCAAACTGCAAAACACAGAGGAAAACATATGCACGTGCCACAAATCGGTAAGGAAACTTACACACAGTCCCTGAGCGTAAAAATGGCTTCTGCACCCGAAAAACCTGAGTGACAACCACGATTTCACCCGCTCCCTGCATGAAGAAAACCAACGCAGAATTTCTGTGCGTGAGGAGAAAGGACGCGGCCAACAAAGTGTGGGAAACAATAGTCCATCCACAACAAAGGAGGCCCCACAGCAATTCTTCACAGTCTGACAATGGTGGAGACCAAAAACGTCGACTCCATGTGTGAGGAGAACAGACCACGACTCTGCATGGGGATGAACAGACCACAACAATGGAGGAATGGAGGAGAATGGAGTCGTGGAGAGAGTGGAAAGAGTGGGGAGAATTCAAGGTCTCCCCTCTTCCCTAGAGACGTGAAGAGGAAGAATCTGTTGGTGGAGTGGGCATGTGGGCAAGGATGGACAGTCCTGCCACAGCCACCACGGCTCAGCAATAACTACCTCAACCACTCAGCAAGACATTAAAGAGGTTGGATGAGACAAGAGAAAATGACACAAGGCTTCCCCCCCCCCCCCCAAGACCAAGGTTAGACATCCCCCACACCTTTATCCTTTGGAATCATGCCCTTTTCATTTTAACGTTGCACTGTCGTAGCTGGTTGTGGGTTTATTTTTAATTGATGCGCATGTTTACATGATGCCAAATGATAATGTGCCGGATAACACGATATACCATCGGCAACTATCCCCATTGCTGAAACATAGACAATTGAATCGATGGTGGGGATTTTGCCTTTAGCTCCTCACCATGATTAATTACATTATATACATCATGCAAACGGGGGTCAAAACCAGGATGTTACACACTTTTGTGCCACTTTTTTCATCATGTTTTGCTTCCATGATTGCATCATTTTTTGCATCCACTTTTGCATCACCTTTTCAATCCATTTTTGGTGCACCCCATTATGCTCCCACTTTTACACCTACTTTTGTTACATCCATGTTTGCATCACTTTTTGCATCCATGTTTTTATCCAGTTTTACACACAGATGTTGAAGATGAAAATGAGGATAATGATTATGATATTGGGGATGGTTATGATGATGATGATAATATTGTTGATAATGAGGAGAACAATGACAATGATGATGATGATGATGATGATTATGATGATGATGATGATGAGGATGAGGATAATGGCAATGATGACATTGCCGATGATTATGATGGCAATGCAATGAATGGTGATGATGGTGATGATGACAATGACAATGATGATGAGTACACTCAGGATGACGATGTTGATCATCTTAAAAAATAAGTTGTTATTTGTCATGCATAACTTGTGTGTGTCCTCCATGACCCTTTTCCACTAATCACATATTTTGGGTAGATGTTATTTCTTATGCCAAAGGTAATGATGAATAACTGATGAAAATGTCAATAATCATGATGATGATGTCAAGGACAATGGTGATGATGATGACATGGATGATGATTATGCCAATTATGATGACTATTGTGATAATCATGATGAGAATGACAAAGATGACGATGATGATCATCATCATCATCATTTCCATCATCATCTTCATTAAAAACATCATCACTGTCATTGCCATCTAGTTCATCATCATCATCATTTAAAGCATATGGGATATGTTTACCATTTACAGCATGCATAACAAGTGGGATTATTCTAAAACACCCCACCAAAGTACAAAATTCAAACCACAAAGGAAACATAATATTGAAATTGTTCCAATTTTCTTTCTCCCAACAAAACATGCTTCATTTTAGGGAATTATGTTAAAATCCATACATTCATAGTCCATCCATACTATACTTGTAGTAAATGTAAATATAATACTTAACGGAATTTATAAAATAGGTAAATATTTTATAAACACCCTTATGATATATAAACATCTTTCAGCTTAATAATGGTAAAATATGTAAATATAATAATAACATATAATTAATATAAATATGTTACTATAGTTCATATGTTAAAAGATTTAATATAAATAAATATATATAGTTCATATGTTATGTGATTTAATATAATTAAATATACACACATATTATTTACTTATACATTATACAAATTAAAATATAGATTAAAACCTATGAAGTTTCATAGGGAGGTGAAGCAAAACATGAAGTATTTTTTCAAATATAGATCTATGTACAACTACCCATTTCCCAATGGGGCTTTTGCTAAATCAATCTATGGATTCATGGTTATGAGTATCAGTTTGGTCCCTCTGGTCTGTCCCCAATTTGGCCATGAGAGGATTTAATTCAGTCATGAGAGGATTTAACATTATTCTGCCCATGAGGACTTCTGAGGGTGCCTAGTTGGCAACGTGGGTGTCTTGATTCTCGGGCCAGGACGTTCAAAGCCTGGATTTTGGGGATGGATCAAAGTAAACTAGGAGCTCTACTACTGTTGATTCCTCTACTGTCTCTATATTAGATGCTTCTCTCTCGTATACTATATAAGATATACCTATGCTGGTGGTGCTACTGATGCTAGGTCACCAAAATTTAGATCGCTATCTCGCCCTGCCCATGGAACAAGAATTTGGTTGAATCTCAAGTCTGCCACATGCTTTCCATTCCAAAAAACTTCACAGTTTTGCATTATTCGATTTCCTTTTGGTACTCTGTGCTGGTTGGGTTTTCCATCTATATTTTCAATTAAATGAGGAATTCGTGTAATGCAGTTTAGTCATTTTGGCGGATAGGTGTGATGCTTGTAA